>JAGFMF010011634.1:91901-121901 GCA_019455555.1 Galemys pyrenaicus
ATTATTGTTCTTATTCCTTTCCTTGATCTTTATTTGGTTCCCTTATGTTCCTCCTAAGGGAGAAACCATCTGGTATTTTTCTTTTGCCTTCTGACTTGCCCTTGGAATTCTGGGGATAGAAGGACCATATCTTAATATAATAAAGGCCATATATGACAAGCCCATAGCCAGTATAATTCTCAATGGAAAAAATGTTCAATTTTCTTTTTCTACCTAATAATATATTGTAAAAAATCTTCAGCCAATTCAGAATAATCTCATTTCATATTTTGTTTCTGGCAGTATTTTTTCTTTCATAAAAACCAGCATTAAAGTGGACTTATAGGTACCTGCATATCTCTCTGCACTTTTGGAACATATTCATGCCACACTTTTCTAGCAATGTGATGATTGCTTTTGATCAAAGTCTATCATATTTGCTACAAAGAGATGCAAGTACCTCAGTGGAATGAGTATATTTCTAGTGTAGACATGTCATTATTGATGACTGTAGGTCTAAGTTTGTAGATGGGCATTACCTAATTGTTGTCTTGCCACTTCTGCTGTAAATATGAAAAAATAATCTTAGCCTTCCCCAACTTGTATTTCTAGTTCCTTTTAAAGAAATGAGTATAGAACTCACTGGGTGGCACAAGGGGTTAAGTCTCAGAATGATGAAACTATCCATAGCCACCAGAGCGTAAGTTTGATCGCCAGCCAGGGAACTGATCCACATGGCACAGCAGACCTCTCCTGTCTTGCCTGCTGCTCCCCTCAGCAGTGTGTTTCAGTCAGTCCACCTGTTATGGTCCCTACTCTGTCTCTGGTGAATCTTTTAATCCCTACACCTCTGGCCTTTTATATCCCAACCCTTGATGCATAAATAAATAAATCTTTAAAAAGAAAAAAAGAACTGAGTATAAGTGAGTATAGGTCTGTACATAACAAACATGTCCAGATATCTCTCATTTAAATAAAATGAATCATTCTGTTGGTATTCATGGTAGAAAATGATGTTATGTAGAAACTCATCAGAATGAGTCAATTGTGTATATATCCAAGGTGTTTGATTTTATTGCAAAGTTTAGACCTTTGTGATTAATAGTAATGTTCCATATGAATCATGTGGAGTAGTTTTAAGTGACATCAAAGTTAGCCTTGACTTGTTTTTTGTACAAAGTTGCTTGCTTTTTTGAAGGCACATCCTTACCTCATATTTTTTCCCACGTTTCTTTTTTTCCTTGACAATTTTACTATGACATGAATAGGTGCGGTTTTCTTTTATTTTCCATAAAGTTTGCAGTACTTCAACAGATGACTCAGTAATTTTACCCTCAGTTTTCAAAAAATGTTGGCTATTGTGACATCAAATGTTATTCTTTCTTTAGTCCAAATATATACACAGGACCTTTTTACCATTTACTGTTTTATTTAGTCAACTTGTCATTATTTTTCTCACCATGCTTCTGTTTGTATATTTATCTAGCAGTTAAGTAGTCTTCTTCAAATGAGTTTAGTAGCTGATTAACTTGTTAATTTCATTGTTATTTTGTGCAGTTCTCATTTCAGTAGTTCTACAGTTTGCAGTCTCAACTATAATTCAGTTCTATTAAATGCATTTTTCTGAATCATAACTACATGTATTTCAGTGTTCATATATGTGACTTTACTGTCTTGACATTCTGCAGTTGACATCTATTTGGTTTTCATTTATTTGGTGTTATCTCTTGTTATGTCTCTTAATTGTCAATTGAATGTTGGCAACTGCATTTCAAAATTACTGGGTTAAATTTAAGTCCCTAGAGGATACCTTCCTCCAGAGAGGATTTCACTCTGATTTCTGATTAACAGATGCTAATTATGTTAATTTAGGACTGAATTTATCCTGTTTTCAACCTGCTTAATTTTAGCATGTAACATTTCTGATTTTTTTGAAAATCTGGAGTTTCACTGTGCCCATCCTGTTTTTCTTCCCTCCCTACCCTATGAACTCCTAAAAATTTTATCTAGTTTTTTTGGCTGCCAGTTAATCTAAATTCAGTCACCACAGTGTTATTGGAGGGTCTGTTTTAGTGTTTTTGAGGTCTATTTAAGGTTTTCTAGGGTATACCTGGGTTCATTTTATTAATTTAGGTAATGTAATTTTTAGGTAATAAGACTGCTCCCCCTTGACAAGTCATAAAATTCAGTTTGTTTCCCTACTTCTATAAGACTGCTAATGGCTAGCTCTGCTTAGCTTTTCTGTTCCCACCAGTGCATAGCAAATGCTTTAACTTGGCTTCTTAAGTTGTGGTTACCTTGGAAACGCTCCAACATCTTTGAAAACATTAAATGCAAATTTATTTATTAAGGATTTACTTATTTATGCATACAGGAACTGGGGTGTAGGCCAGATGTGTGGGGGTGGGTGTGAGAAGATTCACCAGAGACGGAGTAGGGAACAGAACTGGCAGATCCACTGAAATATACTGCTGAGGGGAGCAGCAGGTGAGGCTCCTGCTGCAGTGGGTGCAGATGCTTCATAGTGAGGTGTTTAACCCCTGTGTGACCAAGGGGGTCCTAAAACACATATTTAATCCAGCACTTTTAATAGTTTTTGTTGGTCACCTAGCCTGATAAAAGCTAATTAGCTGTTGCCAGAACGATAATGTTTTGCTGTTGTATTTAGTGTGAAATAATGTTACTTCATTGGATATGATGTCAAAATAAACACTCTTTCCTCCCTCAATAGCAGTGAACAATCATAGTTTTTGTATGTGCATGTACATTTATTTGACAATATTCATCTCTTTATAGGTTGCTTAGCCAAACAATGAAGGATCATCTAGTAAGAGTAGCAAATGAAGCTGAATTTATCCTGAACAGGCAGAGAGCAGAGGATATTCACAGACATGCGGAATTTGAGGTAGGTTTAACATATGTGAGTACCTACCATTATATTTGAATGGAATTTATGGGAAATTGCATAGGTAAAATGTCAGTACCACCAAAGCAAATATATATTATCAAAAATTTTTAAATCTGTGAGAGATTCATGGGGCTTTCTGGGAACATAATTCAAGTCTCTGTATACCTCTGGTCCTCAACTCTGCATATCTACAACTTTGTCCCAGCAGTTTCTGTGTTTGACTGACCTGATCTTAACCTTGTGATCTGATAGTTTTCCAATATTGTAAATTAGGGAAGGTCTTTTGTCTTCTCTGGACAGTCAGAGCTAGTTGATTAGAAATGGAAACTCCTCTGATAGAGATAAGAACTTCTAGGTTTCCAGAAAGATGCTGAAAGCGATAGTTTCTTTGCCCTTGTGGTATGGGGGGAGCACTTTCAGTTGTAGTGGAGGAAATAAGGGAGTGAGTGTACAGCTTTCTTCTTGGATTTGCATATAGGACCAAGTGGGATTGCTGCTTATCTCACATATACCACTGAAAATGTGAATTCATAGAGAATGTTAAAGGGAGTAGTACCTATGCAAATAACCAAAATTCACCTTGGGCGAGCAGAAAATTTGGTAATAACATTTGTTACAAATGGGAAAAAAATTTAAAAATCACTTAGGTTCTTTATGTGAAGAATAGAAAATTAAAATATTGCCAATATTTTCTGGTACATGAATAAAGATGTAGTGAATTTTATGTAGCCATCATGACATGAAAAAGATACTGAAAGAATTAAATTTTAGAAATTGAACTTTAGTTACTATCATAATAAAATTCAAAAACTTGAACCAACATAATACATTGTTTTTTTTAAAGATTTTTAAAAAAATTTGTGCATGCAAAAACTAGAGTTTAGGCCAGAGATTCAGGGGGCAAGATGATTCACCAGAGACATAGAGGTAAGCAGAACAGGTGGATCCACTGAAATACACTGCTGAGAGGAGCAGTGGGAGCGACAGGAGTGGTCTGCAGTGTTATGTGGGTCAGCTCCCTGGTCATGTATAGAACTTATGCCCACAGTGGCTCGAGATAGCTTAATAGTGCTAAAATTTTAATCCCTGTGCCACAAGGGAAGCCCATATTCAACACTGTAATAAAAGACTTTTTTGTTGTGACTGCTTACAATTTATTCAGGAATCCTACCATGGTTTAATTTAAGATAGCTACCTATAAAATTTATTAACAAATTTAAAATAGAAAAAGTATATGAAGATATGAATAGGTGTAGAAAGCACTTGATAGATTTCAGCAGCCTAGTAAAACTTAAAAGGTGTGTATAAGAAAAAAACCTGAATATGAAAAAGACTACTTGCTAACGTCACTTTAAATGATTTTAACCATTTAACCATTTTAACCAGAATTACTAAGGGACTTTGGTACAAGATAAATTTTGCCCAAAAAAAGGCTTTTATTTGATTTTCTAATATAGTAAGCTAAGAATGGAAGTCAGAAACATGGTTTGTTTTCTATTAATACAAAAGTAATTATTTTTCCTCTTTAATAAAAGCTTAGATACTATTTGGAACAAAACTATATATTTTAATGAATACAGAAGTAAAATATAAGCTAATAGGAAGGTATTACATACTTGATTGTATATCTTGCTTTCTTTCATGTGTGTGTGAATGTGTGTGTGTGTGTGAGAGAGACAGTAATAGAGAAAGGAAGAGAATCACTTCTATTTTTAAATAGTTGAAACTCACAGGAATGTTGCAAAATATAAGAATTTCTTTTTATCATTTCCTAGATTCTGTGATTGTTGAAGTTTTATTACATTTACTTCTTTCTCTTTGTTTTTCTGAATTTGAGAGTAAGTTAAAGTCATAATACCCTTTTTTCTAAGCCTATCTGTATCGTAATCTTAGATATCAAAATAAGGAAATTAATATTGGTATGCTATTATTTAATCTAAAGACCTTATTCGTATTTTCCACCTTATATCCCTAAGGTCCTTTATAGACAAGAGAATTTTAATGTGATAAAATGTTATTTTTCTCAAATTGTAAATTCAGTATAATAGCCTTTGGAATACCATTCCACTAGAATAACAGTGGAGTTTACAGAAATTCAAATTTCCTCTTTTAAAAAATCCAAATATTAAAAATTTCCAAAAAATATGTTGACTATCTAAATATTCAGTTAATAGGAAAAAAATGTTTATATTTCTAAGATATATGAAAAAATAATATTGAGGATATACTTGCCTCTCCAGATAAACAATAATAATTAGAATAGTACTATAATGATAACATATTCAAAAAATATTGTAGATGGAGCAAGGTTATTCGATGAAAGATGATATAGTAATTATTTTAGGAAAATATTGGAAACTGTAAGAGTTGGAACTAAGTCATTCCCAAATTTTTTAATCATGAGAGGATATTTAGAAGGTATAAAAGTAAACATCCATTACTGCATATAACATTAAGCTGAGAAACTATGTAATTGACAATGTGGAGAGACATAATGGAATATGGAAAGACTGTTGAATGTTCATTAAATTAATGATACTTTTGAAATGATAAGAGAAAGCAACACAATAAACAAACACTCTGTGGATATGAATAAGAAATTCACAGAAGAATGTGATGAGTAACATGTATAATGATACAAGTGCTCAAGGAAATATAAAATAGTGAAATCATGATCTGTCACTTCTCTATTCTCAGATTAAGAGTATGTGTAAAAAGTGATAACATGGTTGTTAAAGGAGATAAGGAACATAAGGTTTACAATGACTCCTATTTTATGGAAAAGTACATTTTAAGTCTTGGGAAGCCAGTGTGCGGCATATACATTTAAATAAAAATTATATAGACACCCACAACTGTTCAACTAATTCTGTGAACATATCAATGTCTCTTAGAAACAAATAAAAACAATAGTATGGAAGATGGATACACAAAACTCTTTATTTTAGCATTGTTTATAAATTTAACAAGTAAAAACAACTGAGGTGAAGCATTTTAACAAATGTTTCTTTAACAAAGAAAATACTTTCTCAAAAAATGTGTCAGTAAAGTATGAAAAAGTTGAGGTTGATGACTTCAGTTTTTAAAATAATTGTTTTATTGAGATGTGCAAAAGTCCTATTATTCACTTATTTTAATTGTATATGTCCGTTCATAATATGCTAGGATAGCTGAAGACATACTTTATTTTCATTTTCTCCTTCACCTCTCAATTTTTAATGTTATTTTTAATTTTCATTATGCTACATAATGGTGACATTTATGTTTTGTAATAAAAGTTCTGCTAGTAGTTTCATATATAAATGAATTCAGTACTCCTCCTTTTATACAACAATTTCTTGGTTCTTTCTTTTAACTTAATTTAATTGATCAGCACTCATTATTTTTTTCCCATCGAGGGTCCATGTGTATTGGCAACTTGAAATTATTTCATAATTTAGAATATTTGTACTATCTTTATACTCAGATTTTATTCTGTTAGATTTAGTGTTCCTGGCAAATACCTAGTTGCTTTAGAACTTCATTGTGTTCTGGCTTTGTAAGTTGCTTTCAGAGAACTTTGAGGCCAGTCTTCTGTTTTTCCTCAGTTGATAATTTGCTTCTTTTAAAACAGATATTTTAAATTGACCTATACATTTTAATATCTTAATAGTAATATGACTCAGTCTTGAAAATTAACAAATTTTCCTGGAACATAATCTTTGTTGTAATTTGAAAATTCTGATATTTCCTGTATTTATTGGAAAATTATTTAAATTTTAGATTTCATTTTTTCTCTTTATTAGTGATCACTAATTTCATGTTTGATGTGTGTGTTTGTCTTTCATACCTAGTAGTTATTTTTTATTTGACTTCAACTCTAGTGATATTACTTTTTAGTGTTTTATTTTGATTATTATAATTTATTATATATATGATTGTTTTGTTTTTCATTTTATTTATGTTTTCCACTTCTCTTTTTTTTTCTTCAAATTTTATTTTTAATAGTGGCTACATTGGTTTAGCATATTGCATGTGATTCAGACGCATAAGATCATACCCCCCTCAGGTGCATGTCACACACCAAACCCACCACCAATGCATCCATATAAATTCTCCACTGTAGTTCATTATCCCACTCTGTTTTCTCCTCTCCCACTACCCATTGTTTAGCCCTCAGTTCCACAGTCAGGTTTCTAGTATTTGTTATTGTTATGGTTTAATCTGATCCTTGGTTTTGTTTCTCTATATTCCAGATATAAGTGAAACCATCTGTTATTATCTTTTGCTTACTGACGTATTTCCTTTAGTATTACCCCTTCATTTCCATTCATGTTGTCACAATGGGCACGAGTTCATCTTTTATAGTTTAGTAGTAGTCCATTATGTGTACATATGTTTTTTCATTCATGCCTCTGTCCTAAGGCACTTAGGTTGTTTCCATGATTTCACTTTTGTAAATAGTTGTAAAAAAAAATGAACATAGGAATGCACTCATCCTTTGACTATGTGCTTTTGCATTGTTTGGGTGTGCACCTAGGAGTGGAATTGCTGGATCATATGGTAGATCTATTTTCAGTGCATTAGCCTTACCTTTAATTTATTCTTTAACATCCTGTCCTGTCTGATTTATTATGGAACAGTTACTTTGTTGTAAACTCTAGGTTGAGATTAAAATTCATTCTTATTTGAATGTTTTTTGATCATGATGGTAGAAGGTATATATTGTTTTTGTGTGTATGAATGAGAGAGAATGAGGAAGCAGGAAACAGAGGTAGTTGGAAAGAGGAAAATTACTTCTAAAATACTATATTACTTGAGAGACTAAAATGTTTTGAGTCAAAAACTGTGTGTGTATGTGTGTGTATTTTTTTCCTTTAATCAGATGAGGGGTGAAGGTGACAACAGTGACTAATTGTGTGTGATTCTTCATGTTGTGCTGGGAACTATTATGTGTTTCATGAATTTGGTGATGTTGTTATTATCTTTCACTGTGTAAATGAATTAACAATCTTAAGAAGAATTAACTCAGAGTTACAACTGGATTCATATCTAGGTAATTTATCAGTTAATCTCTATGAACTTGATTCAAATTTTATTAGATTTCTGTAGAATATATGAAGAAGATTTAATCCTGGCTTACAGAGCAGCTTTATTTTAAGTCATTTAACTTTATGCTTTATCTAGTACAGATTTTTATTTTAATCTTTCCATCTTGTTAGATATATATTTTACAGTAACATAAGCACATTAAAGCATATTAATATAATGTTTAAAGACAGAAATATTTCAGAAAATATTACTTAATTTTTGGTAGAAAAAATAAATTTCATTGTACAAGGGAATCAACTTTAATACGGCAAGTATATGTATTTTTATATTTAGTAGTAGTTTATTGTCCTATAAAAAGAATTATTCATTGTTTACATCACAAAACTCTGGTTGAAGCATGCTCATGTTAATATATTTCTAACTATATTGCTCTTGAATCTTAAATAATACTTTACAAGATAAAGCATATTTTTTCTAGACAGCTTATAATTTAAAGGTTATCTGTATTCAACCTTGAATTCATGCTGTGCATTCTTTAATAATATATCTCAACTTTATCTACTGCTAGTTATTCCCTTCTGCAAAACAGAGATGTCATATACTTAATATACCATTTGTGGTTATAAACTAGCTGACTTGTTTCATTTATTATCAAGGGATTGAAGTACCCGTCTCTTTAGTTTACTGTACGATCGTCACTAGAATGATATGTCCTTGTCATCTGCTTTTGATTCATGTAGTTGTTTTTTGACATTGGGATCATTGATTAGGTACACATCTTTACTTTTAGTTTTTAATCTTACAGTTGTAAACAGAATGTTTATTAAAATAATTAAGTTGTCCATAATATTTTACCCTGTCTCTAATATTGAACCTGGCTTACGTAATGTGTGTGAATATACGTAATTTGTGATAATTATTTTGTTTCAGAAATGTACCTTTAGAGTTTTGGTTTTTTCAACTAATGTTATATATGTAAAGTATGTGATCATGATTATAAAATAATAATTTCATTT
The DNA here is from genome assembly GCA_019455555.1 of Galemys pyrenaicus. Lineage (NCBI taxonomy): Eukaryota > Metazoa > Chordata > Mammalia > Eulipotyphla > Talpidae > Galemys > Galemys pyrenaicus. The sequence continues at coordinate 100,836 of JAGFMF010011634.1, forward strand.
TTAGGAATCTGAGTTAAAATTCAATAAGAATTTCTTATGGTTTTTAACTGATATTCCTTTGAATTTCATCTACTGTGCAACTCGTAATTAATGTCAGTGAATGTGGTGTATGAAATATTCAAAATAAGTCTTTTTTTATGGACTAAGGACCATGAAAACCCTTAGTTTTATTAATTTATCAGTCCTTCACATATAGATAGGATTTTGGGGTACATTTTTGTGCCTCCATGTGTGTACACCCTCCGTGGAAACTCCCATGTCAATGTCCTATCCTCTTCCTTCTCCTTGATTTATTCGTACTATAGCAATGTATATATTTTTCTTTGATATGAAGGATTCAAGTATTTTATCACTTTAGCTATGATATTTTTCAAAAAAATGAACTTTCTTGGCCAGTTAACTATGTGAGAAGTTTTAAATTAAGTTATACTTCTGTAACCACTTGTTTAAGCACTTAACAAGTGCAAAATAAATATAACAATCCTTTGTGGTAAATTTTATTAGTATCATCCCAACTTTTAAAATTTTGTGTATTTTTTCTTTTCTGCCTTTTCTAATTTGTAATTTTAATTTTGTAATTTGTATATATAATAAACCTTTTGGAAAATCTTTCTTGTTTTTGATATTTAGTGTAAATTTAAATAAATTAATAAAAGTATAATAAACAGGATAATGAACACTCTTCACATAGATTTAACAACTTAAAATTTGGAATATGTTTTATACTTGTGTTTAAGTAAATTATAGATTTTATGACCACTTAATGCTTTAACATGAATCTCTAAAACATTAGGTTATTTTCCTGTAATAGTTACCACTTGCAAAAATGAGTGAAAATAATTCACTAATGTCTTCTAATACCTAGTCTCTATTCAGATTTCCCTGTTTTATTTTAAAATGTCATTATTAGCTAGTTGATCTCACAGCCATCCATTCAGGGATTACATGTTAACAGTTGTCCAAGTCTCTCAAGTTTTGGACCCAAAGGGTATAGAAAAGTTAAAATTGCACTACAGGAGTTAAAAATGCAGATTTAATGAGAGACAATTCACATGCCCTATAATTCACCCATCCAGAATTGTACCACCATGAACACAATTTGAGAATTTTTTCATTACCTTAAAACGAAACCCCGAACTATCACAAGTCACCCCAGTTCCTTAGAAAACTATGAACCCACCCTTAGAAAACTGTTAATCTACTTTCTATATAGATTTGTCCATTTTGGTCATTGTAGATAATTGGAATCCTGTTATACAGTATTTTGTGACTGACTTCTACTTAGCATGTCCAATGTTCATTCAAACGGTAGCGCTTCTGGTGGTAAAAACTGCTGTTCTCGGAAAGTTAAATCCTAAAATTTAGTTCTTTTTTAATTCCTTTCATGTTGTCATTGTTCCAATGGTTTCTTTCAAGTTTTTAAAAATATTTATTTATTGAAATTATATTGCATTATGACATATTTTAGGTGTACATCATTGTAAATAAACATCTGGACTATGAAATCTGTAGAAATAATGCTGAATGTTAATTTTTTTAAGGTTCTTTTATATAAATAAATACTACCAAGTAGACTTTTTTTAGCATAACTAATTCTGAGTTTCTAAAGGATTTTTATGACCATATGTGATGTTAATTTTGTAGTATATATTAATGTCATAAAATATTTATAAACAGTTCTATTGAAATTTTTTCAGTCAAGTCTTGAACTTATTTATTGACAAGTTAATTGTTTTCTAATGTATTTGCATATTTTGGTAATTATTAGTTCTCTCTCCTTGTAGTCCCTTTTTTTCTTTATTTGAATGCTTAGTTTCAGCTCTTTTTAAGTACTAAAAAGTGAAGATGTGAATATTATTCTGAGGACAATAGTAGACTTAACCTGTTGTTTTGTGCATGACATTTCATTTTTGTTATTTTATTCAACCAGCATATTTTTCCTGTTTAATGTTCAAAGGCTTTGTCCCATATTGTTTGTTCAAATTTTGTTGTTCTTAATTTATTACATTTGGAACAATAATTTCTATGTTTAACATTCATGATTTCTAACTTGCTTAATTTGATACTAAGTATTTATTTACAGACTTGTTTTATGTTAAATAAAATAGAAGCATTCTGATCTAGTCGTAGTAAAATTTGCAGTGGCAATTCTTAAAGAATTCAGAAGTACACATTTGTAGAATCAAAATAAAAAAAAATTCAAACTAAAAATAAATTTTAAAAGTTTGGGTGATGTGTGAAACATTAATTTAAACATATATAAAATGCATATTTTTAGAACATCAAGGTTCTAATAGATAAATGGGTAAAAATGGAGAGTTGAGAGTTCCCTTGTTTATATATCTGTATTTAATACTTATCTATGTATTTATATATACTAAGAGCTGAAATCACAAGTTGTAGAATAAATAAAATTCTTGTCAGATTTATTATGTAGAGATATGTAAAATTCTCCAACCATTATTTTTATAGAAAATTTTCATGGTATATTCACTTAGCCTCACCAGTGTTTTGATTCATCTTACTAATAAAAGTGGTGTGGCCTTTTCATGTTTCATATTCCATATAAATTAATAACCTTTTAAAGAATAATAAATATTTAAATATATTTAAAAATATTTTGTTGTTGAAGGGCTAATGCTATAGTGTATTCTTACACTATATATTTTAGGGGAGACTGCATAACATCCATGTATTCTTCAAACCTGTGACTATGATTATAATTGGATACTGCAAATTTCTTGGTATTTTTACATGACTTCCTGCATTTTTGTAAATCTTTTTTAGCAACCAGCTTCTCTGCTTGATTTCTCTTCAGTAATTAAATTTAGTGTTTCCAGCTACTGAAAAATTTGTTGGCATTTTCTGTTCACTTGTGTTTCCTCACGCGTAAAACATAGGGCATCCACGTAATTTTAATTCCTTACATACAGTGGATAATTTACTTTCTTGTTGAATATTAAATGAGCAAAATATCAATCTTAAATTTTAATTTAATGTTTGATGTGTATCAGATTTCACAGTAGAGGGAAGTTCCTTAGTATAATAAAAGATCATGAAGATATTTTTTAAAAATCCCGTCTTTTAATTTTGATTGAGGGAACATTGGCTTATGATACTGTATATGTAATTCAGCAATATAAGTTGATACATTCTTCAGATGTACATTGCCATACCACACCTACCAACCTAGGTACCCATAGTACTCATATCAGGCCATTTGGACTCTCTTCCCAGTTGGCTCCTGTCCCTCCCTCCTGCCACCTCACTGCTGGTATTCTGAATTTTACAGTCAGGTGTCTGTACAGTCAGGTATTTGTTTTTGGTCTGACCCTTTATTTTTGTTCTCTATAATGCGTATATGTGTGAGACCATCCAGTGTTTGTTTTTGTTTTTTTCTGGCTCATTTTGCTTAGCATAATCCCCTCCAGTGCCATCCATATTGTTGTGAATGGCAAAAATTCATCCTTTATTACGGCAGAGTAATAGTCCAGTGTGTGTATATACCAGATCCTTTTATTTATTTTTTTGAGTTAATTTTATTTTTTTATTATTTAATTTTCCCTTTAATTTATATATATTTAACATCAATTGTAATCCCTATGTATTCCCCATCACCCTCTCACCAGTGCACCATCACCTCAGTCCCTCGTGCTCCCATCTTCCCTCAACCTTCCCCCACTCCCCTCCCCACCAAGTGTCCCCAATTTGTCCTTGTCTTTTCATTTTTGATTTTTGTGTCTTTATTGTTATTATTATTCTTATTCCTTTCCTTGATCCTTATTTGGTTCCCTTATATTGCTCCTAAGGGAGGAACCATCTTATACCAGATCCTTTTAATCTGCTCCTCTATATTGTGTGCTAGGTTGTTTCCAGAACTTGTTTATTGTTACTAGAGCTGCACTGAAAGAAATGACAAATTGTGTTTCTGTATTATTTGGGTAGATACCTAGGAGTGGAATTACTGTATTGTATGGTAATTCTATTTTTAATATTTTGAGAACTCTCCATACTGTTTTCCAGTGTAACTGGGCCAGTCTATATTCATACCATCAGTGGATGGCATATCCTTTTCCAACACTTGTGTCTGGTATTTTTGATGGGAGCCAGTCTCACAAGTATGAAATTGTATGTCATTATTGTTTTGATTTGGTTTTCCCTGATAGTAAGTTATGATGAACCTTTTATCATGTGCCCATTATCCATCTGTGTTTCTTCTTTGGAAAAGTGTATTTAACTCTTCTTCCCATTATTTGTCTGGACATTTTGTTTGCTTTTCATTTGAGTTCATTTTAGATGTAAGATATTACCCCCTTGTCAGATGGGTGATGTTTAAATTTATTCTTTCTTTTAACTGATATAGTCTTTATTTTGATGATAATTTCTTTCTTTATCGATAGTTTATTTCACCGTGTGGAAGCTTTTTAGTTTTATGTAGTCCTATTTAAAAATTTTTGCTTTTCTTTTTCTCATCATGTTGGACTCTAGACCTAAAGACAATATACAAATATGACTTACCTTTCTATATGGAAATGAACTTGAAGAAGAAACCAAGAAAACATTCCTATTTACAACTGCATTAAAAAGAATTAAATGCCTACAGTAAACCTAAGTAGGAGGTGTTGATTGTGCTCGAAATGAAAGACTAAGTAGTTTCAACTATAAATTACCAATGAGCACTTATTGCATTAGAAAGATTTCAAGGAGCATTGTTGGCTAGGTTCTAGATCTGTCTTGTGTTTCATGGTAACTTTAATTTGGAATTTTGTTGATAATTTTATAGCAGACTTTTGGAATTAAAGTGTATATTCAGATTCTAGGCTTTAAAATTTATTAGTTGGAAAGTTTTGAGACTAATTCCTGAGTTTTAGTTTATCTTCTCTAAAGTTGTTATAATGAAACTTTAATCAAAAGTGTATTGTGGAGATTAAAATGACACAATGTGGGAGTATTAGTGATTTTTATCATCAAATTGTGACTTCTGTAAAATTTAAAGTTCATGAAATGTCAAATCAGAACCTTCATTTGAGAAATTTAAAGCTTCTGATAGGATAAGGATTATCTTCATTAACTGTTTGAATTTGGATTATTTTATATTCTGAGTCATCTACATATTCTGTAGATTCCAAGTCAAGAAATGAAAGTAGAGTACTTTTGATAACTTTTGTCCTGTATTTTTCATGAAGTTTTTTTGTTCTCCATCATGTTATGAAGTGCTGACTTAGAATATAAATAGGAAGTACATTTCCTGGTAAGAACTATATAGTTATTTTATTAGTTTTTATGCAAATGAATTTTCTAAATTTTATTTTCTAAAGTATGTTTTTTTAAACATAGTATTATCTTCAATATTGTTAATGATCACTAATGATCAAGTATGAAATAGTTGAAATAGTATTTGTGAGATCATGAGTAGCATCTAGTTAATAGTCCTTTTTTACTTGAACACAAACTTTTAGCAATCACTGTATAAACAAATTGAAACTTTGCCAATTCTGCTGCACACTGATAATATTTTAGTGTTTAAAAATGATTAAGTTGATTTATTTAAGTCACTGAAACCATTTCAGTGGACTTTATAACATAACTGCAGATCATATATTTGTCTCATGATTTCTTCTATCAAAGGATGAAGAAGTGAATTATTGAAAAGATAAAAATAAATTTGTTTGCTTTCTGTCAGAGTTCATATTCACAGTCAACCTTGATAGAAGACCAGAATGATTTAGACAAGTTTGCTTTGGAGATTCATAACATATGCTTGCTGGACAGAATTGAGTTATCTCTGCTCTGGAGAGTAAGTTATTGTAGCAGGAGCTGACAGAGATGAAGATAACTGAGGGAAATTCAATTACCTTTTAGTGTTTTCTTTCTAATAGGATTCTTAATGTGAAAAAGATCCTTAGATGATGTGCCTCTGTTACCTGTGAGATCTGCTTTGATACCTGTGAGCTTTCAGGTTCAAGCCTTTATTAACTATAAAACAGGCAGTTTACTCTTAACAGAGTAGTTTTGATTGAAAGGTCTTTTTTTTACTTAACATTGGTGAGCTTTATAATTACTGACTACCCTTTGTGGTTTTCTTTAACAAGGTATGAATTATTTTGAATGTGTTGGGAGTTTTATCTTTTCTCTTCTGTAATAAACTATCTCGAAGTATAGTGTAGTTTCTTTGAAACTAAAATACTATATTTCTCTGTAATTTTTATGTACTCAAGCATGTTTAAATACTCTTAGAATTCTCAAGCTTCCATTTTCCCTTTCCCTTTTCATTTATACTAGATTTTTAATTCCTTTTCCCTCCCTTTTTTTGCTAGAATGGTGTCTCGTCTTTACATGGTCTTATAGCCTGACTTCTCTCTTTTTCATCTCTAAATCTAGAATAAATAAAATATGTTGTCCTGAATATCACTAATAATCTTACTATATTGTCCGGTGGCTCTTTTTAAACTCCCTTGATCTTTTGACATTGATGATCAACACTCCATTTTGAAATTCTTTCTGAGATTGTATTTTTTACCTGGTCCTTTTCTGTCAACATTTAGTTCTTTAATTTCTCCCTCTAGTTTTATCTCTCTTTACAGTACTAATTTTCTTTTTCTTTTTTTTTTTTTTACCCACAGTACAAGCATTTTCCAATAATTCTTTTAAGGTACTTTAATATTTTGTGCTGTTTTAGCAGTCTCAAATAATGTCGACTTTAACACTTCTATGTTGAAGATATTAAGTATTTAAAAATGTTTTTTTGGTATTTCTTCTGAAGGTAATTTACACTAAAAAATTATACTACAAGGCATTTAGTAAAAACTCTCCTAATATTCTAACTCTGTAGGAAACTGTTGTCAGTTCTTGTGAATTCTTTTGGGGTGTTATACACATACATGCAAATATGAATATATATTCCTATCTCACTTTCCCATACAAATGCTATATTTTGCTTTTTAAGTGTATTATTATTTCCTGGTTATCTTTTATACTCCCATCAGCAGTGTATGAGCATCTGTTGCCTCATTGAATATGTTACAAACTTTTTGATTTTTGTCATTCATTGTATAGTCATGGTTGTATGTAGTTTTAATTTGTATTTCTGAGTATAGTTTTGACTTAAATTTCTCTTTTTTATGAGTGAGGTGTTTTATGTTGGAATCTTTACCCTTTCCTATACTGAGAATTTATCATTTGCCTGTTCACTTGGAGCGGTTTTCTCTTCTGTTTGATTTGCAGAAGCTATACATAAATTAAGGAATCAGCCCTTTGATATATATTACAAACATATTTATCAAAGTGTTGGCTTATGGTGGAATTTTTTCTTTGTGGTTCAGCAGAAGTAGTTTTTAAGAAAATGTTTCTGTTGTTGAATGTATGAGTATTTTCTTTTGTAACTTCTGAAATTTTGTTTGCTAGTTTGAAAGACCTTTTCCACACATAAATTATAAAGGAATTCCTTCATATTTATTTTTTGTCTTCATACAGTTTTATTTTTAATTTAAGTATTTAGGTATTTGTCATAGGGTTACCTATAACTCTTTATTTTATGACAGCCTAGTTTTCCCTACACTGTTTTATACCTTTTTCTATACATATTACATAGTCCAAATATTTTCCTCTGAGTTGAGTTGATACTGTTACCATTTACTAAATGCCTATGTATTTTGGGATCTACTCCTTTATGTTCTTTTTTTTTAACCTATTCATCTGTGATTTCATGTATAGGTGTGAACCATTTTAAAACTATTGTGACTTTGAAATCTTTTTTCACTAAAGAGCTATAGTCTTCTTTCCTTTCACTGACTTTAAAATGTTTTTTTAGAATTCCTGTGGCTAGTTTTGTTTATAGCCAGCTAGTCAACTTGTCTGGTAAAAAACAATTATTTTCATATGTTTTTAAGTAATGCAATCATACCATTTTAAATATTGGTAGTTTTTTCTTATTTCCAATTTTTGTTCTTCTAATTGCTTTTTCTTATGTAATCATTGAATAGTAATAGTAGTTATTGGCGCCAGGTTCTCTTAGCTAGAGTTTTAATATTGCCATTTTATCCTTTGTTACTGAGATCAGCTTTTTTTGGTTTGTTTTTAGATTCTGTTTATATGTAAGAGCCCTAGTATAATGGTAAGAAACAGTAGTGGGTGTGGTTTTTCTAGTTACTGACTTAGGCTGGTGTTTCAGCAGTAACTATGGTACTGTCTTTGTGCTTACTTAGATATACCATTCTGATGAATTCATTTATTTCTGTTTCGTAGGGTTTTTTTTAGTAATTTTTTACTTTTGTCATCTTTATCTGAATTAATAGTTGATAGTCTGCTTTTATTTTATTTTTTTAAAAGATTTATTTATTTATACATACGAGAGCTGGTACAGGCCAGAGTCCAGGTCGGTGAGAGGATTCACCAGACAGAGTGGGGAGCAGAACAGGCAGACTGACTGAAACACACTGCTGAGGGGAGCAGCGGGTGAGGCATGTGGGTCCCCTCCCTAGCTGGAGACAGGGATCGAACTCGTGTTACAGCAGTTATGGTTTGCTTCATAGTGCGTGGCTCAACCCACTGCGCCACCAGGGAAGCCCGATAGTCTGCTTTTAAAAATATTAAATGTGTTGATGTTATACCAACAATATAGTTTGGCATCTTTATTTTAATGTGCTGTCAAGTTGTCTTTGTTAATGCCTTCGTTGTTACCTTTGCATTCTTTTTCTAAGTTACATTGAGTTGTGGTTAGGGTTTAACCTTTCTAGTCAGTCAGGAATTTGGTTAAGTTTTGATTATAAGTGTTATGTTTGTTTCATCAAAAGTATTAGAAATTTTATTTTCCTTTTTTTTTTAAAGATTTATTTATGCATACAAGAGTTGGGGTACAGGCCAGAGGTGTGGGGGTGAGAGGATTCACCACAGAGAGCAGAGAACAGAACAGGCAGATCAACAGAAGTACACTGCTGAGGGGAGCAGCAGGCACAGCAGGAGAGGTCTGCCGCACCATGCGGGTTCCCTCCCTGGCCTGCGGTAGGGATTGAACTTGTGCTGCAGTGGCTGTGGTTTTCTTCACAGTGCGTTGCTTAACCCACTGTGCCACCAGGGAGGCCCTATTTTCCTTTTTAAATTACCATTACAGTGCTGCTAGAATTGTAACTATCTACATCATAAAGGTTTGGTAGACTTCCCTTTTGATGTAATTGCTATAATGCAGACTTCTAGTATTGCATTTCCCAAAACTGCTGTATTTTTTTACCTAGGTGTCTTCCTGGTCCTTAACAGTTTTGTTTTGTTTTGTTTTTGTCAAAAACTCATGTATTATTTTTCCTTTTAAGTCTTTTCTTGGTTTTTGGTAGTAGTTTGAAAATTAGAAATGTACTATGTGACTACAGGCTTTGATAAAAATCTGGATGTTATCGTACCATTGAAGAAGGCGAAATTAGGGCTAGAAGTCAGATCAGTGCATAATCTCTGTTCAAAATATCAACTTATGTGAAATTTTCATTCTTTTAATACATGGCACATCACTTCATAATTAATGTGAATTAAAATAATTCATTGAATTATTATTTTTTATGATTATTTTATGTGTAGAAGAATTAGGATATAGGCCAAAGGGTGTGTGTATGTGTGTGTGTGCATGCATGCATGCGTGCGTGCATGTGTGTGTGTTTGTGTGTCTGTTCCTTCACCAGAGACAGAGTGGGGAGCAGAACAGGCAGATATACTGAAATACACAGCTAAGGAGAGCAGTAGATGATATAGGAAAAGTCTGCTGCACAATGTGGGTTAGCTTCCTGGCTGAGAATGGAACTCAGGCCACAGTAGAGATAGCATGCTAGTACGGAGACAACCTCTGTGCCACCAGGGAGGCCTGATGTGAATTACTTTTAATTGTAATCCAGTAACACTGCAGTTACCACTATTGCAGAGAAGTCATTTTCACAATACAGTATCAATTTTCTATTTTAAGTCATTCTGAAATATCTATGAAAATGCTTTTTAAGTATTATTATAGAAAAGTATAGTCATAATCATGAAATAATTCAACTGCATGTAATAATTTTCATGTGTTGATTGCATTTTAGTATTATGATAGTCCAATTTAGTGCCTGTTGACTCCTTCCAAGTTACACTCTAAGAAATCATAAATGATATAAATTTATTATTAGCAGTTGCTTAGATTTAATTTGTGATTAATTTGGTTATAGTTGTATAAGAACTGTAAATGTATAGAATGATTCTACATATATTAATCCAGATAATCCCAAATCCATTTTTATTGGTTGGTTATATTATCATGGAAATACAGACGATAAATGTGTGTCTTTTAAAAGTAAAATATAACACATCTTGGAAGATTAACCTGGGAAATGTTGACTTGAAAAATTTAATTTAGACGTGTTTTAAAAAAAGATTTATTTATACATATAAGAACTGGGGTGTAGGCCAGGGGAATGAGATGATTCACCATTCACCAATGAGAGGCAGAGTAGGGAACAGGATAGGCAGATCTACCAAAATACACTGCTGAGCAGAGCAGCAGGGAAGACAGTAGAGCTCTGTTTCACCATTTGGGTTAGCTCCCTGGCTTGGGGTGGAACTTGGGCCATAGAGGTGATAGAGTGCTAGTACTGAGACTTAACTAACCCTTGCACCACCACGGAAGCCCCCTTTTAATCCAAAAATTTTTGAACTGGAGAATGCATTGATATAAGCTACCCTCCCTCCAAAGATAGAAAAAAAAGAGAAAAATTATAATAATAAAGAATAATATAAAGTTAAAAAAGGTCTTTCTCTGGTATCCTTTCCTTTACCATTCCTCCCAGGAAAATTATTTGGCACGTAACTTCACATTTTTATTATGAATACCTGTGCATGCATATACACACGTTCTTATATATACATGTGTGTATTTCACACATAATATCTAAAAAATGGAGTTGCATAGAATATATTGTATTTTTAGTCAGAAACAACTTAGATTTTTATTTGACTATGTACCCTTAAAAATCTGACTCTCGTTTAGATTGGAACATAAGAGGTTCTCAAAGTTACTAAATGAATAAAAGCATCAAGTGATAGAATGTAGAATCTAGGATTAATGAGAGTTGTTATATCTTGCTCACAAAAATTTGGAGATTCAACTTTTCATGTGAGATTCTAGATTCTTTAATATTAAGAAATGTTATGCTTAAAATTACCTTTTGTTTGTATCCTAGCAGAAGCAAAAAAAAAAGTATTGTGGTATTTTGCATTGCTAGTAAATTACTATTTTTTCTCAGCTTTATTGACATTAAAGAATATTGTATATATTTAAGATGAACAACTTGATATTTTGATTTATAGAGATATAGTGAAATGATTACTATAAACAATAAATTAACATTTCCCTCTCCTTAAAGTTTGTGTGTGTGTGTAGGGGGGTGAGAGCTCTTAAAATACAGTACTCTTATCAAATTTCAAGTATAGTTGACCTTTTAACATCCTGTGCATTACAGATATGAACCCTGTGCATCGAAAATCCATGTATAACTTTTGACACCCTCCCTTTCCAATAAATACAAAAATCTGCAGGTTGTCAACTTCTTGATAGTTAACCCTGTCTTTTGCTGTGTTCTACATTTGTGGATTTAACCATTCTACATCCATGGCTGGCCAACTCTGTGAATGTGGCCAACTCTGTGGCTAGAAAAAAATTGTAAGTGGATATATGTCATTTGAATTTGTGTTATCGTGTTGTTGATGTGTGAACTATACAGAATACAATTTTATTAACTAGTCAGTATGCTGTACATCAGAATTTATTCATCTTATAACTTAGTGTTTGCATCCTTAGATCAGTATCTTCCTTTTTTTTTTGCCACACTTTATCTTCTGGTTACCACCTTTCAACTCTCTGTTGGTGAATTAAGTAACTGTGTGTGTGTGTGTGTGTGTGTATTTTTTCCAGTGAACACACACACACAGATACCCTACATTTTGTTTATCTGTTCCTCTGTCATTGGATACTGACAATGTTTTCATAACTTATCTATTTTGAATATTGATATAATGAATATGGGAGTCCAAATATCATTTTGAGATAGTGATTTATTTTGATTCTATATGAAGAAATGAGATTGGTGATCACAGTATAGTTCTGTTTGTAATTTCTTGAGGAACTTCCAAACACTATAGTTCTAGAGTTTGAACTAATTTTAATCACACCAACAGTTTACAAGGATTTCTTTCCTTTTCCACATCCTCCCAACAGTTTGAAATCTCCTATCTTCTTGATGATAGCCATCCTCCTGGCTAAGGTGATAGAGCATTGTTGTTTTGATTAGCATTTCCCTGATGAATGGTAATATCGAACATCTTTTTAGATATTGTTTGCCATTGTGTATCTCCATAAAAAAAATATGCAAGTCCTTTGCCCATTATTTATTAGGTTCTTTGTATTTTTTCAGTTTAATTGTGTGAATTCCTTTCATATTTAAATAGTAAACTTCCTCATAGTCCTCTGCCCTACCCTGTTCCCACCCCCTCCCCAATAGATAATATCTTTATTTTTCTTATCACACAGCCTTGGTTTTCTCTCTCTGTATGTTTTTTTCCTCAACTACTTACTCCTGTGGCCCTTTCTCCTTCCTTGATTCTTATTAGCCCCAGAAATTTCACTTTGATAAGTGCCTGCTAGTTTATACTTACTTTGCTTTATCATTGCATCTGCTCTATTCCTTATTTTACTGACCTATGTGAAATGGTTCAGTATTTCATTTTTCTAACTTGATCTGTTATCTAAAGGTCTCTAGTAATCATTCTTCCTCATAGTATTTTTATGGAGAGAAATGGAAATTGATAATCGTAAAATGTCTGTTGCTGTGAGTCCATATTATTTAGTAATGGAGATGTTATTGTTAATAAAAAAGGAAGCATTTTTCTACTTTATTTAACTGAGAATTTCTAGGAAATGCTTGTGTGTCCCATGGTTCCTCTGGGACTCTTACCTTGTCCTTTGGGCCTTGATCAGATGACTGCTGTGTCAGGCCTCTATAAGTTAACTCAACTTTTGTACAAGTGTCTTTTTCAGAAGTAACTGTTTTTTCTTTTTCCTGTTTTCTACAGCATAGATATAGTCTAGGAGTGACAGAGGACATCACAATGCAGAAAAAGAAAACAAAACCCAGTGCTGGATGGTGCATATCCTAAAATTCACAGGCCATTGCTCCTGCTTAGGAGATTTTCTCTTGCCCCTTTCTTGACCTCTTTCTTTTCTGCCCTTGTCCCTTTGCTCTGTTGCAAGGACTAGATCAGTTCTCCCACATTAGTGCTACTTTGATCACATTCACCTGCTTCCAGGATGAGAGAGAGAAGAGCATTATTGGTTTCTTGGTAAAGTTATGATACAATTTTGCACAGAAAACAGAAAAATATGTCATTAACTTTCCAACAACCTAATAGTTACTCCTTACCCCTTTTCCTGCCTCAGGTTGATTAACCCTGTGCCTGTGGAATTCTTAGGTGATATTCTCACCCCCTACTACCTCATATGTCCTGGTAAATGTATGGTATCTGCACAGTATTTTTCTAAAGTCTGGTTTACTTAGTCTGGAATGCACTGTTGCTATAGATTTTATTCGATGTGTTTTCATTTTCTCACTTTCTGTTTTAGCTTTTTGATACTAGCCAATTTAAAAGGTGGAACTTGCTACATTTTCTGTTATCATTCTATAGGTAACTTTTGAACAGACTATATTCATACCTATAGAAGGCACTTGTATACACACACACACAGAGGAAATAATGATTTTCAGAGTTTTTTTTTAAACTTAAAGAGCTATCACTGTTGTAGCAAGGAAAAGCCACATTAAAATGAACTGAAGTTTCTGCCTTGGTTTGAAAAGTCCAGTAGATGCTTCTCTAGCTTCTAAAAGTGAAACTGTTTTCCTGGGTACTCCTTTAAAATTAGGAAAGTTGACCAAACAAAGCAACTAAAGCATCGGTAAAGTTGACCTCATCCTATTAGCAGTGAGGTCATTAAATCCAAAGTGAAAGTATTTTTTCTTCATGATCTTCTGCATTGTATTCTAATAATATAAAATATATTTTGATATGGGGCCTCTCTAGTGGCACAGTGGGTTGGGCAATGTACTATGAGGCAAACCGCAGCCACTGCAGCACGAGTTCGATCCCTACCGCCTGCTGGGGAGGTGACCCACATGGCACAGCAGACCTCTCCTGCCTCTCCCACTGCTCCCCTCAGCAGTCTACTTCAATTAATCTGCCTGTTCTGCTCCCCACTCTGTCTCTGATGAATCCTCTCACTGTCCTGGACTCTGGCCTATACCCCAGCTCTTGTATGCATAAATAAATAAATCTTTAAAAAATATATGTTTTTTGATAGAAAGATGGGTATTTTAAAACTATTGAAAAACCTCTTCTAAAAAAGGTCTGAAGTTGTCCCTTATAAATATATCAAGTCTTAACATTTTCAATTCAGGATATAATCTGGGCATCTTAGTGGTACAAATAATTTTTTAGTTTAAAGATTTCCTTTTCTTGATTACTTTTAAAATAATGGTAGGTAAGAAGCTCAGCTGATTAAATATCTTCAGTGTACACTTTTTCTACCTTAAATCAGTCCTTTTTTTCTTCTTGGTGAAGTTATTCAGACTTTAATTTCACTGTGAAACTCTCCATGGTTCTGAATAATTTTTTTATATGTCTCTCCTATTCTTGAACTAGATTTACTTAAAATTTAAGCATAAAATTTACCTACTTGTAGGGGCTTTATACACACACACATACATGTATTTCATCCTATTAGCCTATTATAAGTAAGAAACTAGTTTCATGTGTGTTTAATAAAATCTGGTTAGGCTAATATGTTGAGTTAAAAGATAGATTTTAGGTCTCTTCTTATTTAGATTAGCAAAATATAAAGAATAAGAAATAGTTTCTTGATTCTCCCCCTCACACTGTGTGTATGTGTGTTTGTGCACAATTATACAATCTTATGTGAAGATACAGTTCTGCATCATGTTGTGATTTTTAAAAATATATTTATTTTGGCTTAGACCTACCTGTTACTTAAATTCCATCTTAATTTTATTAATCATAGATACTAATCACATTTTACCTTATTTACCAAATGGATGTAGGATATGTGTAGGCATGTAAAACCATTTTAAAACAGGTTTCCTCTCTAATTTTAAAAGAAATTATAATGTCCTGAAGTTATTTAAAAGTTTGAGGATTACAGTTTGTAGAAATAAGAGTTCAACACATGGTGTCTAGTCCATTAAAAACAATAAGAAATGGAACAGGTACTTTGATAAGTGTTCTGCCTGTTTTAACCTTGAATGCCATTATGGGGACAGGCCGGTGAAGGGGGTGATGCTATATCTGTTTTATTGGCTTACGTATTTTCATACTCAGAGAAATCAATACTTTGAGGCATTGGATGACAGAGGAATCACTTCAGAATTAAAGGTAGCTGTCACACATTGTCATTGGGTAACTTTCGCTTGCTTTTGAGGTTTTTAAGCTTTTAATTTTTTCTAGTCTTCAGGGTTCTTTGTAAGAATTCGGTGGGGGAGAATATATTTACACACAGACACACACACACCGCACACCTATATTTGGACTTTAAATCTGTGTTCTGTGGAGAATATATTTACACACACACACACACAACCCCTGGGTTCTGTGGGGGAGAATATATTCGCGTGCACACACACACACACACACACCCTATATTTGGACTTTATATCTGGGTTAAGGGATCAATTGCAAAATACTCCCAAAGTACAATGTTGAGAATTGCTTCTTGAATTTTCCTCTAGGTGATTTCCCTTTTAAATAGTTTCTATGAGACAGGTAATTTATAGTGTAAGTGATTTTTAGACAGGTCAGGAAGTAAGAGTACACTTAAAATTCTTTCCCAGAAGGTATGTTTAATAAACTAAAAATCTAATACTCTGTATGTAGCCATGAAAAAGAAGGAAGGTAGTCCTATTTGTCTTGGTATGGAATGATGCAGTACAGTTTGATTTCTACTACATAGGAACTACATCTTTTAACAGTGACTACTCCAATTGAAAATAACAGGCAAAATACAGAGGAGGGGGAAGCCCATTTGAAATGGTAGTTTTCTTTGTAAATTTAGAAATTTTAGATATTTTTGTATGTTATGTTGCCTACTTCATGTGTGGCTTAAAATAGGAAAACAAAAAAGTTGTAAGTTGAATGAACAATTTTAAACCTGTAACTCCCTGGTGGCACAAGGTGCCAGTACTATGAAGCTATCGCCAGCCACTGCAGCCTGAGTTCCATCCCTGGCCAGGGAGCTGACCCACATAGCACAGCAGACCTCTCCTGTCTTGCCTGCTGCTCCCCTCAGTAGTCAATCCACCTAGTCTGCTCCCTATCTGTATCTGGTGAATTCTACCCCCTGTCCCCGATACCTCTGGTGTACACCTCTCTTATATACATAAAGAAAATAAAAAGACAATTTTAGTTCTGGCTTTTAAATAAATTTGTAGATGGTGCATTTAGCAGGGTTTCTTAGTGGGAGGGAGTATACCTCCACTCAAACTTCAGACACATATACCCACCACTAAAATGTAGCATGTGTTTGATGATGAAACAAATGCCCTTCATGTGTTCTTGACTTTGAATGATATGCTATGCAGAGTATATTATTGGTTTTTAATAAGAACATGTTTAAACTACATTTAAAATGTATTGAAAAATAGATACAAACTCGTTATAGCTTTACAAAACATTCTTGTTTGGTTTCCTTTTATCATGTTTTAAGGTCAGATGTGACTCTAATGTTCTACAATGAGACAGAGATTGATAATCGGGAAAGAATGGCCCTTTAATGTGATTTATACCTATAGATTTTATGTCAGATATGAAAAGTTGCAGTTTAAATTGTAAAGGAGGATCCATTAAAGACCACTTTAAACCATTTTACTATTTAGCTTACCTTGGACTCCTCTTTTTAGAATTTTGCTTTTTCAAGCAAACTTTGAATAGTTTACCAAATGTTAATAAAGTATAATTTGATAATGTTTAGTCTAATATAATAAAAGTAATGTTTCTTGGATAATTTTATTACTAAAATAGGTTATTCTAGTACTTACTTAATATGAAAGCTTGAGTCATTTCAGGGGACTATATGAGCCAGTATTAATTTACATCAATAATTTAAGTTTCCTATTCTTAAGTGTGTTAGACAATGGCAGGTCATGGATATAGTAGAAAATGTTAAAGGCAAAAAACTCCACAATGTCTATCATTTTGTCCTGTTGATTTCAGGTCAGATTTTAGTTCTTGAATGAATCTCTGAAAATACTACGTATCAGTTGACATTTTTATTACAAGTATTCCTTAGTTATTTTCCCTCAATCTTTTGTTCCTCCAGTACATTTTAGTCACATTTTCTTTTGTTTGTTTCAGCATATTTTTCATGAAATGAGTTCTGTGGTTGTCTGATGTTTAAAGAATATAGTTTATGACACTTGCCTTCAACTTCTTACAAATTAATCTTATTTATCACATGACTTTTCTTCTTTTTTCTGTGAGAAATAGTTTGCCTTCACCAGTGTGTAAAACAGCCCTTTTATAGGGTAACTCAAGGGCCTCCCTGGTGGCACAGTGGCTAAGCAGCGCACTGTGACTCAAACCACAGCCACTGTAGCACGAGTTTGATCCCTGATCCACGTGGCTCACCAGACCTTTCCTGCTGCTCCCCTCAGCAGTGTGTCTCAGTCTATCTGCCTCTTCTGTTCCCCACTCTGTCTCTGATGAATCCTTTCATCCCCCACACCTCTGGCCTGTACCCCAGTTCTGGTACACATAAAGAAATCTTTAAAAAAAATAGAGGGCACCTCAGATCTTACTGTCTGATTCTTAGAGTTAATATAAACCTTTCATTTTACAGACAAGCACATTTAGACCTAGAGAGTTAAACTGAGTTAGCTGCCCAAGAGAGGAGATAACACCAAGGATGATCCTTTAATTTGGGGTTTGTTTTGCTTTCCAAATTATGTTTTTTCATACACATTCTATGCTTATTCATATACATACTGTATTCTTAGTGGCCTTTTTCTAGACTCATTCTGCATCCTTAATTTCTTGTCTGTTTCCTTTACCACCTATACTTGGGTCTAACTTTATTATTTCTCTCTTCTCCAAATTGATGCATATTTTCATGCCTTTGCTTCAAGGTTGTCTTTAATTTCTACCCAGGAATAATTGATCTTCTCAAAGTAGTCCATTTTTTTTCTTTTCATAGTATTTTTACATTCATCTATGTACATTTTCTGCAAATCCCTTTATTAAAAACTATCTTTAGCCTCAGTGATTTTAAAGTTAATGATAAATTTTTTATTTTCACTTTCCTTTTCCTAGAGGAATCTAGAGGAAGTTGTGTTTATCCATGACAGGAGCTATAATGATAATTAATCTTTGATTCCTGTATTTTACACAGTCTAGGAGGTATTTGATTCCTTATGCATTTAAATAAATGCCAACAATATCAGCTGGATTGCTTTTGGTGTCAGGAACAAAAAGCACAGTTCCTATTGGTATATAATGCCAGTCTAAAAAAAGTTACAGATAGTCTAGAGGTGGGTTGATCATTAAGATTTTAAGTATTCAGAAGTTTATGATTCTATCTAGAATAAGATCTGTATTTATGTAATTCTCATAACTCACCTTTGTGTTTTGGCATCATTCTTAGCTGTCTTCCTGTATATAAGAGAGTTTTCAGCATTTGTAGAGTTATGTACTTCATCTATTACTCCTAAGTTGAAGGAATAAATTGTATAACAAAATTCTTTAGCTTTCCTCTCAGTGGCACCATTTAGTTCAAGTGTGCATCTTAAGCCGGTTGATCATTGTTGGTGTCATTATTTCCCATGCTGGTACTTGACAGTTAGGGCCTTTTCTTGCTGGGGAAGTGCTAGAGATAGTGTGTGACAAACTGCTATGCAATAGGAAAATAGGCAGTTAAAATGTATATCCCATTAGTAATTATCCCAAATAATAATATTTGTATGAACTTTTTTTTACTTACAGTTTGTGTATATATGTATCTCTATATGTGAGCTTGCATTTGGACTTTGTGCATATAATTTAGGTTCAAGTTTACAGTAATCTTTGTTTTCTTATCTTAAGCAATGAATTAACTAGGAAATACAGCATCAGGGAAAATGACACCACTACAATCAGAATTCTAAAAGGAAAAACTGAAGAATTTGGAAATTGGCAATTATCTTGTGTCTGATTATTGCTAAAGAATCCTAAATTTCTGGGGTATAATTGGTGATGTCTAAGGCAGTACTTTTCACATTTTACTGTACAGATCTTACTGGGGATCTTATTAAAATCTAGATTCTAATTTAGTTGTAGAGTGGGACCTGAAATTCTGTATTTTTTTTTTTATAAATTCAAATATATACCTAGTGCTGTTGACTCATTTGCAGAGCTAGGACTTAAAAGACCAAACTGTTTTTTTTTTTCATCTTCTAAAGGTATTGAGAACTAACTCAGTTTACTATTGCAAGCAACCATTTCTTTTGTTTTAATTTTTATTTTTAAAATGTTTTTATTTAGTTAATAATGGTTTGCATGGTTTCTATTATAGAGGTATAGCATTCCCCTCTCCAGGCATTTTTGCCATAGTGCACACTCACTACCCAAGCAGCGATGATCACAATTGTAGACCCATGAATTACGTTGTCTTTTTTCCTGGACCTTTGCAGAGGCCTCATAATTGGTCTCCTTGCTTAACTTCTGTTGTTTTGCTGCAGTCAGTTCGCGAAATGGCAGCCATAGTGATCATTTTAATTTATAAATCGATCACCTCACCCCACTGCTTGAAACTTTCCATTGTTATTTCATTGATTTTATAAAAGCTAAAATCCTTACCATAAATACATAGTAACTCTCCAAATTTATTTCATATCCTTCTCCTTATTGCTATTCCTGAAGTTATTTGCTGTTGGCCTTCATGCTGCTTGTAATGTGAGCCTGTGCACCTTTACATTCAGGTCTCTGCTTAAGAAATATTAACAGCTTTTGAGTGTATTTTATGAATGGTATAAAAAAAATTCTCAGAGAATGTTGTACTGACAATTCACTACATTTCAGTCATTTCAATTAGGGAAGAATAGAAAATTTAAAATTTTGGTCGGTTTCATTTATTCTAGAGATTATAAAATGATGCATTTGAAAGTTTTCCCTCCATAGTTTTAATGATTTTTTTTTTTCAAGTCACTGTGTGCCCAGTATTCTGCCGACAAACGAGAAGATGAGAAGATGTGTGATCATTTGATAAGAGCAGCTAAATATCGAGACCATGTGACAGCAACTCAGCTAATCCAGAAAATTATCAACATTCTCACAGACAAGCATGGAGCCTGGGGAAATTCTGCAGTGAGGTAAAGAGAGACCTTTAGGATTTAGCCACTGATTTTCTACAGAATGCCTCGGTTTAGATAAATGGATTTGGATATGATCAAGGCCAGATGAAGAACAAAGTAATTTAATTTTGTATTTTATCATCTACTATGAACTTAACAAAGTGGGAGAGGAAAATAAGTATAGGTACAATTATATTTCAGTTCTCTCAGCTACTTTTAAATGAGTATTTGCACATTTTGAAATGAACTGTTATGTAGTTAATGTTCAACTATTTTATTAGCCTCACTGTAGCTTAGTCTATACAAATACAAGATTTTAAGAAACTGTTCCCTATTTTAAAAACTTACTAGTTTTTAACATAAATTTGAAAAAATAATATTTTTTATGTGTGTCATAAATTTCACAACTATGATGATAAAAATGATTGGGTGCCTTTTTAAAGTTTATTCAATGTATCTTCTTTTTAGGGTTACCAAACAGAACGCAATTTTTGATTCTACTTTAAGAAACAAATAATTGAATTGTTTCCTAGCCTAAGGAATTTAGACAAGTTAACTTAGTCTCTCAGAATATTTTGTTCCAAATCTTAGAAAAACATGTTTCGAGTCACGTAAGTAACGTTAATGAGACAATTTATATTTTCTCACTAAATGACTTGTGTGTTATTTTGGGCAT
>JAGFMF010011634.1:126901-150595 GCA_019455555.1 Galemys pyrenaicus
GATCAGATTGTAATATGTCCTAGTGAATTCTTGTTTTTGATCGGATACACTTCTTGTCATTATTCATTACTTGTCTTAAAATTTCTATTATGCTAAATACTAGCTCAGATGTTCATTGTTCAAATGAAAGCAATAATAAATTTGAACAATGCATTTCAAAATATTACAAAATATGTACATTTTTATCATCATGGTAAAAACTTACGAAGACTGAAATTGATTCATAATATTAAGGGGATTATAGTAGAATAGGGTATAGCTGAAGAGAGTATTGTAGATAATAGTGATACACTTAGAAATTTTGTATTCAATTTGTGAAGAACATTTTTCTGTAACAATTTATTTTTGAATAGTTTGAAAATTTTAAAGTTTAATAGATCATTTTAAGCTACAGCTTGAGGATGTGGTCTTTGAACTTTAACAGTTCCTGTTATAATACAGTTCCTATATAATCAAAAATTTCAGAGCATTATAATGGATTAGAAACAGATGAAATTACTGAAAGAATTTGAATAAAATCTAATGGTTTTTACACAGGTCTGGAGTGGAACCATATAATCTGTATTTTTAGTAAGTACTCTGTTATAATAAGCACCTGGGAACCAGAACAGAAGGTCAGCCAAAATTGCAGTTTGTTCCCAGAGCTCCCTTACACTTTAGGGCCACTGCAAGCTGTCATGATAGCTCATATTTGGTAGTTTTAAATATTGGTTTTCCTGACTGTTAGAGCAATTCTTATTTTCGTATTTATTTAGCATCAACTATGAACCACTCTTGAATGCACAGTAAGGCACTTGAGAAATCAATTGCATGAAACAGATATGTGTCTGGTATTCATTGAATTTTCTGTCTAATAGGAAATTATTTGTAATTCAGTTTTCTAGCAGTGTATTGGCAATGATTGTAATTTTTCTCTGAATATAGACAGAAACAAGTAAATATTTGCAGGATATAAAATACAATATGTAGCTTGTCTGTTTGGGCTTGTGTTAGTGTGATTTGGTAGCTCCATATTATTCCCAGACCCAAGGCTCACTTGAGATCTCTTGATACAACTCTGTCCCCCCATGCACAACAAGATATGTATTGTTTTAAAGTAAGGCTAGGGGATAGTTTATTTTGTTATCATGTTGAGTTTCCTTTCAAAGTTTGCAAAGCCACCCCTAAAGCTGTTGACTTAACTAAGAATCATAGCTATCCAGTACTCACAGAAATAAATGCTCAACAAGCTTCCTTTTGTACATTCTATACAAAGATTTCATCAGTTTGATCATTATCAAGAGCTTTTGTAACATGGAACGTTTGTGTTGGGAAGAAAAAGCTACTCTATGTATAGAACCTGTAGTACTTTCCATTGCTGCTGTAATGTTACTACAAATATACTGGCTTGGATAACAACTGTTTTGGAGTTTCAGAAGTCTACAGTTGATCAGCAGGCCTGTGTTTCTGGAAGAGATGTTTACTTGACATATTTTATCATCAACATAATGCTTCTATTTCTTCATTCATGGCCCCTTTCTCTAACTTTAGAACTAGCATAGTAGCATGTTTTGACTGTTTTTGTTCTCAGACTCCTTTCCTTCTGTTTCTGTCATCACATTGCCTCCTTTCATGCTGACTCTCTGCCTTTTTTTTATTAGGACTTTGTGGTTACATCACCTTGTTCAAATAGTTTAGTATATATCTCTTTAAATTAATAACATTTACAAAGACCCTTTTCCACATAAAGCACCATATTCATTTCCAGGTTTAGTATGTGGATATCTTTGTAAGACCTCATGTACAATATATATACCTATCCTCCTAATTATTCCTTTTTGATGATATATTAGTATTTGGCTAGTGATTTAGTTACTATAGATCTGGGTTTTAATCTCTTTTCTTACTAGATGTGCAGTACTGGCAGAGTACTTGGTTCTCAGTTATTTTTCAACACTAGTCTTTCTGTTCTTTATTTTCCTTTAGTTGGTGATATTTCACAGAATTAAATGTTAAATGTGAAATATGAAATGTTTTGCATAGTGCTGGGCACAGAAAAAGAGATAATTATTAATATAAAAAGTGTAAAAACTTTGCCTAAACCAGAATCACAAAGATCTTTTCTACTTCTTAAATTTTACAGCATTATGTTTTGCATTTTTTGTTCAAGATCATTTTGAATTTTTATATGTGGTATATAGATGCACGGATTGAAAGTTGAATTTGCATATGAATATTCAATTGTTACACCACCATTTGTTGAAAAGACAACCCTTTATCCACTGAATAACTTTTGTATCTTTGTCTAAAATGTATTGTTTATAGATAGATGGATTTACTTTTGGACTTTTTTTTTCTGTTGATTTCTGGCTATCCATCTGCCAGAATCACAGTCTTGATTACTATAGTTAACTATAGTTATCTATAGTTATAGATAACTCTTTAAGTCAGGTACTATTCTTCAGCTTCCCTATTCTTCAGAGTTGTTTTGGCTTATCTAGAGCTTCTTAATTTCTGAGTGTATTTTATAATCAGCTTGTCACTGTCTCTATAGAAGCTGTTCGGGTTTTGTTGGATTTTATTGACCCTATAGGTAAATTTGGGGAAAAGGGAATTGACATCATTTTTATATTGAGTTTACTGACCCATGTAAAGGGATATGTCTGCATTTATTTAGATATTTAATTTCTCTCAGCAGTGTTTTATAGCCATCAGTGCACATATCATAGACATCTTTGTAGATTTATTGCTATGTATTTAATATTTTTGAGGCTATTGTGTTATTTTTATACTTTTGATTTTTCATTGCTAGTCTGTAGTATAGCAAGTTTATTTTTGTATATTGATCTTGTATCCTGCAACCTTGCTTAATTTAACTCACTTATTAGTTCTAGTAGGTTTTTTGTAATTTGTATCTGACTTTCTACATAGACAAATATATTGTCCTAAACAAAAAGAAAATTATTTCTTACTTTCTCATCTAGATTTTTGTTCTTTTTTTTCCCCTTCTTCCTTGATGATCTACTGTGATATTGAATTAAGTGGTGAGATCATGACTTCTTGATTTTAGGAAAGGGGAGTCATCCAGTCTTTCATCAGTAAATATGGTGTTACCTGATGTTACCTGTGGGCTTTTCATGAATGCCTCTCATGGATGCCTTTTACCAGATTGAGAAAATTATCTTCTATTACTAGATTGCTGAAAACATTTGGAATGATGGTTAGAGTTTGTTAAATGTTTTTTTCTGTGACTAGTTAAATGATCGTGTGGTTGGTCCTTTTTGTTAGTTTGGTGGTTAATTTGATATTAAGGCAATGGTTTTTGGATGTTAAACCAGTTTACTCCAGAGGTGCACTTTTGGTCATGATATGCCATTCTTTTTATATGCAGTTGAATTCATTTTGGTTAAGTTTTTGTTGAGAAGTTCTGTATCTTTGTTCATAAGGTACATTGGTCTTTGGTTTTCCTATACTGCCTTTGTCCAGTTTTGATATAAGGATAATGCTAGTCTCATAAAATGAGTGGGAAGTGATTCCTTCCCATCAAAATGTAAATAGTATAAGTAAAGTGGGTATTTCCTACCTAAATGTTTTATAGACTTTGGTAGTAAACTGAAATGGGCCTGGAGTTTTCATTGTGTGAATTTTTAAACTACAAGTTATATTTCTTTAATACACTAGAGCTCATTCATTTATCACCGAAGTCCAATTTAGTGTCATCTGGTCAAATTACTCCCTTATTTTTCCAGCATTTGAAAAATATGTGGTGATTGCTTATCTCATTACTGATGTTGGTAATTTGTGTCTTCCCTCCTATTTTGCTTCATGAACTTTTTTTTCTCGCCTTTTTCCTATTGTTTGTTCCTTTTTCTGTTTTTTTTTTTATTATGATTTTGATTATTTTCTTTTGCTTATTGGACTTACTTTGTTTTTCTTAAGGTCTTTGATTTTAGACTTTATTCTCATATAGGCACTTAATCCTATAAATCTGACTTAAGGTACAGCTTTAGCAGTAGCCCATATATTTAGTTGGTTGTATTTTCATTTTCCTTTTGTTCAAACTGCTTTCTAATTCTCATTTTTTTTTCTTTCACCTGGGGATATTTAGAAAGATGATATCCAGTTTGCAAATATGTCTGATGCTCCAGTGATCTTTGAGTTAATGGTTATTATTTTAAAATTCAGAAAACATACTTTGTATTATAGAATTCTTTTTAGTGGTTTGGAATTTGTTTTATGGTCCAGAATATAGTTTGAGTTGGTGAATGTTCCAGATGTATTTGAAAAGTACATGTAATCTGCTGTCATTGGTTGAAGTGTTTTATAAATGTCAATTAAGTCTAAGTTGCTTGATAGTGTTGTTCAACTCTTAATATAACTATACTGATTTTCTGTCTACTTGTCCTTTCAATTATTGAGAGGGGGGTATTGAACAATCCTTCCCTGGCCTTTGGTAGCTTTCTCATGTGCATGTGATGATTAATACTCTGTACAATACTTGAGGGCAACCTCCTGTGCACCCCTGGTGGTTTTTTCTCTATTCAGCTCTCTCTTCAGTACTCCATCCTATGGACTTTAGCCATCTTCTTATCCTATACACTTAGGTCTTTCTCTTCAGCTCAGCGAATCTGCTGATTTGAAGAACTTTGCTTTAGCCCCCTCTCCCTGTGCTGTGTGCTAGAGACTCTTAAGGCAATGAACTGGGGGATTATAGTGCTCTTCTTCTGTTTTTCCATATCTTATGGATCTCTGTCTTTTGTTGCCCAGTGACCAGTGTCTTAAAAAGCATGGTACATTTTATCTGAGCTTTCAGTTTTATTGTGTAGGATGAATCACGGTTTCTATGTCTAGGCCAGACGAGAAGTTTGTGTCTTATTTTAGTAAAAATTGTTAAACACTATCAGTTCTAGCTGATATGACAGAAATTCAGAGCCAAGTAAATCATAGTATGCTATGAAGGAATTCAGAAACGAGCAAGAAAAAAAGATATATATATAAATAAGCATAATATATA
The DNA here is from genome assembly GCA_019455555.1 of Galemys pyrenaicus. Taxonomy (NCBI): domain Eukaryota; kingdom Metazoa; phylum Chordata; class Mammalia; order Eulipotyphla; family Talpidae; genus Galemys; species Galemys pyrenaicus. Next base: position 131,895 of record JAGFMF010011634.1, read on the forward strand.
AAATATTTAATACAGTCTCTAGTATTATGAACAAAATTATTTGACAACACGAAGGAGTGAATCAACTCTGTCTTAGTTTATGGGAGAGACAATAATACTTAAACTGGATTTTGAAAATTGAGTGAATTTTGTTATGTGGAAAAAGAGCACTGTGGTATGTTTTTTTTGTCATGTGATCACTCACCCATCTTCTTTAGAAGATGGTCAGAGTTTTTCTTTAGTGACTGCATGAAGTTTGGAGGAAATCTGAAAACCACTGAATTAAATTTCTGGAATTTTTACACATTGCTGGTGGAAATGTAAAATAGAGTATAAGTGATGTTGCCATTTTGGAAAAACAATCGTGCACCATTATATAAAGCCACTATGTAACCTCCCAAATCCTGCTATTAGTTATTTATCAAGGGAAATGAAAATGTAGTTCACAGGAGGAAACAAAAAAAAAAAAAAACTACTGTAAATGTTTGTAGTACATGAAAGAGCTGTGGATATAGTTGAATTGTTACTCAGTTATTAAAAAGAATAGTTTACTGATAACTGCAACAACCTTTATGAACTTTAAGTGCCTTACATTGAATGACAGAAGCCACATTCGAAGGCTACCTATTATTCTGTTTGTATGACTTTTAGGAATAGGCAAACTATAGAAGTAAAAATTAAACCTGTGGTTTCTAAAGGTTGACTGCAAAGGAGTACAGAACAGTGTGTGCATGTGCATGTGCATGTGCCTGCGTGCGGTGCTCTGGGATAGTTCTTGATTGTGTTTATGGTTATACAACTGTGTGGAACTAGTTGGCAAAGCAGACTTTTAACTTTAAATAGGGATGATTATAAGTTTGACTCTGGAATCACACCTGTAAACTTGAATGGTAGTTACTTACACTGATAAAAAAATTTGTAAAAGGAGGCGCTCACGCTGCTTAAATGTTTGTATGAACAATATAGTTTATTCTAAACATCTGGAAACATGGAATTGTAGCACTTGGTAGGTAGAGGATGCCTATGTGACCTGCCCCAAATAAAAACCTTGGGAGATGTGGCTCATAATGAGCTGCCCTAGACAAATATTTCACACATGTTCTTGTAGTTTCTTGCTGGAGGAATTAAACACATTCTGTGCGACTCCATAGGGAAGAGGGCTGTTGGTTTCCTCCGGACTTGACTCATATGTCCTTTCTAAAATTTTTTTGCTAGAGCTAAAAAAGGGAATTCTCCAAAGAGGAAATGCAAATGGCCAGCAGACATGTGAAAAAATGCTCAATTTCTCTTGTCATCAGAGAAATGCAAATCAAAACCACTATGAGATACCACCTTACACCAGTGAGATTGGCATATATCAAAAAAATTAGCAACAACAAATATTGGCAAGAATGTGTAGGAAAAGGAACTCTCTTACATTGCTGGTGGGAATGCAAGCTGGTCCAATCATTATGGAAAGCAGTATTGTGGTTCCTCAGTCTACTAAGAATGGAACTTCCATAGGATCCAGCAATCGCATCCCACTCCTAGGAATATACCCAAAAGACACAAATACACTGATTCAAAAGAATACCTGCACCCTTATGTTTATAGCAGCACTCTTTACAATAGGTAAGACCTGGATGCCTAAAAACAGATGATTGGATCAGGAAGATGTGGTACATATACATAATGGAATCAAAAAAGATAAACTAGAGTCATTCATAGGGACATGAATGGAGCTGTAAGGGATTATGCTCAGCGAAGTAAGTCAGAAGGCAAAAGAAAAATACCAGATGGTTTCCCCCCTAGGAGGAATATAAGGGAACCAAATAAGGATCAAGGAAAAGAACAATAACAATAATAATAATAAACACAACAAAAATAAAAAGACAAGGACAAATTGGGGACAGTTGGTGAGGAGGGGGGAGGGAGAGGGTTAAGGGAAGATACATGGGGATTACAGTTGATGTCAAATATAAATAAATTAATTAAAAAATAAAAATTTAAAAAAGATGGAAAGACGTAAATGTTTTACAGTGCTATTTGGTAAAGTAAGAAATTGAAAATAAGTATGATGTCAAATGAGGTAGAATGAATAAATTATTGTTCATTAAAAATGAAGAAAATAATTTTTTTTTGCTGATAATGCTGAATTTTTTTTAAAGATTTATTTATGCATACAAGCACTGGGGTACAGGCCAGAGGTATAGGTGGGTGAGAGGATTCACCAGAGACAGAGTGTGGAGCAGAACAGACAGATTAATTGAAGTATACTGCTGAGGGGAGCAGCGGGAGAGGCAGGAGAAGTCTGCTGCGCCATGTGGGTCACCTCCCCAGCAGGAGGCAGGGATCGAACTTGTGCTGCAGTGGCTGTGGTTTGCTTCATAGTGAGTTGCTTAACCCACTGCGCCACCAGGGAGGCTCTGCATTTTTTTTTTTTTTTTAATAAGAAATGATAACCTTGCGGATGACTCTCTGCTGTTTGTCCTCCTACTGAATCATTGAATCTGAAATCATTAGACATCTGTATTCATTTGTCAAAACTCCTAACATTATATGAGTTATTCCTCAAAAACCTTGCATAATTTTTAGATTATATATAACAAAGATAATTTGTTAGTCTTTCTTAAAGTTATCTGTTCATGTTTACAAGAAAATCATTTCATAAAATAGTTTTGCAGTTTTTACGCTAAAGCTTCAGTTCTCTGAACTCTTAAGTGACAATTTTAATTTCTGTGTGGCTTGTGAAATGTTACAGAAAAGCCTAAGGGAATAAGGATCAAGAAATCTTTTGAATTAGATGTATTTTGAGTCAGCAAATCCTGCGGACTGGTAGCATGAAAACTAGATTGCATGTGTTTAGAGGTGTTAAAATAGAAAAAAGAAAGTGAAAAGCTGGTTATGTTTTAGGCTATACTTGTTTTAGGTAATGAATTTATATACCCCACAGTCCATTTTAGACTGTCAAGGCATAAGTCAACATTTGTTGAAAAGAGAACACAAGATCTGTTTTGAGATCAGAACAGCTTTCCATTGTTTATATTATCTCTATAACTAGTATAATTGGTTATGATTATGACCTAGACAAATTGAAAACTCTTATATAGAGGTCTGCAAGAAACCTACAAATATGTTTCCCAACCCTCAGGCTGTCCTAAAACTATTGTAACCTCCATTATACATTATTGAACTCAATCTCTTAAAAAAACTTGTGACATTTAAGACCATTCACTGCCATTTCTTAAAGTTGTCTTGCCATCCATCTTTTCCGTGTGTCTTTAGCCAACTTGCAATCTAGATGCATTTTTGCTTTTACTCATGTTCTTCTTTGTGTCTTCAGGGCTTTTGCAATCTTATCTGCATAGTGAGTTTCTATTTATTTTTCACAATTCCTCTGAAATGTGACTTGCTGCTATGTACTTTACTACCCATTCTCTCTTCTCTTTCTTAGTAACTTTACCTGGTAGATTAATTAATTCCTTGCTAATATGTGTTATCATGGCACTTAGTAAGTCCATGTATCAGAACACATCTGGTACACACTTTCTCTTTTACTATTGCACTCTCTGGTATTTGGAAATTGGAGACAATATTTTATTCCTTGTAGTACTCTCAATTGGGGACTTTTATTTGGCATATACTAGGTATACGGTATTATACTGAGGGAAAGAACACTAACTTGAGAATGTATGGGTGTTTGTTCTTATATTTTCCTTTCTTTCCCTTTTTTTTTTTTCAGGAATCAGTTGGGTGGAATTACCCTAAATTGAATTGTAAGCATAGGAATAAATGTGATAAAGAGGACTGAAAGTTACACTTAAAAGAGCTCTTGTATTTTGCAGTTTATGTTTGCCATCCTAACACATTTTCATAGGCCATAATGGACATAACACGTCATTGGTGTACCTTCTCTTATTAGTTTGCCATGCTTTGGCCATCTTGTTGGATCCTGGTGTCTTTTACATTTATACATATTTATGTGTTTTCAGAGTTTTCTCTAGAAAATCAAAAGGTATGTACTATATTGTTCTCTAAACCATCAGTTCCCTCAGATGACCACAGTTTCCTTTAGCTAAGTGTTACTTATTTAGCTAGTTTACGTTTTTGTTAAATAAATTACATCAATAGGTGATTATGAGCAATTCAGTTAGTTTAACTCTAAAAGCTGTATTTGCATTTTTAGCAAAAGGATTTGTTAATCTAATTTAATTACTAGTTTGTGAAGTTTGTGGGTTTTTTCCACTGACCTAACCCCCTTGATTATTTGGAGATTCTGGAATATAGTCTAATCACCTTGGTTAACAAACTATTTCCATTTCCTTATGAATTACTTCTTTTTACTTCTTTTAGCCATCTCTGTACCATATAGCAGTGCGTCTTAGCCCTGTTGATTCTTGGAATTTGAAAAAAGATCTTGTTGACTGTATTATAATCAGATTTGACTGGCCTGTTTGAGGTGGCGCCTGTTTATCTATTTTGTTTAAGCTCCACAGGTGAATCTTTTATCTCGGCAAGTTTGTACGTCAAAAGTTAATATTGCTGCAGCCCTAGAATAGAGGTGGAATCTTGTTTGCTTGTAGTATCCCTTCTCACATTGACCCTTTTGCAAAATAGCATTTTGAACTTATCAAAGGGATGCATTCATGTATTCTCTTTGTCATCCTCTGGTAATGATGATAATGTAGTATCACTACATTCTAAGCTTCCTGTAAAGCTTAATTTTATAATCTTACGATATAATTATGGAATTTCATGACTATGTTTTGTGTATATGTTAATATATGAAAAGAGAAATTATTAAAATTTATATTTTGCTTTCCACTTAATTATGTTTTTCGGACTATGAAGTGTCTTTTAGATTCTCACCTTTTCAGTTATAGATACTTTAAATGCTGTGCTCAAAAACTTGAAATTCTATATAATTTGGAAAAGAAAGGGAAATCATAGCTTTTGATTTAACTTAATGAACTGAATTTTAAATTTTAAGGTAATGGTTTCTACCTTAAAGTTTAAGCATTTAAAGCTTAAGCTTTTTAAGCATTTAAAATAAATTTTAATGTTTAGGCATTTAAAATAAAGTGTGATACAGTGCAAGAAGATAGTTTAAATTGTGATTATTCTACACATCACTTTATAAAATACTTTATGGACTTTAAGTTCCTTACTCTTATTTTTCCTGTTTGTTTTTTGCACTGTCCAATCACTACTTACGTACTTAGTTTAGTGTATATACTGCAAACATATTTGGAAATTTGAATTTTCTGTTAGATTTTTCAATTTTTTAGTCTTTGGGATATTTACCTGGTAAGTGTTAAGTATGATGACTTAGTAACAGCTAATTGGAAAGGAATGGCTATATAATAAAGAAATAAGGTTTTCAGCAGGTTTTTAGATTGTAGGACTGTCATTATAATGGGAATGTTTTAAATATCCCTTTGAAAGAACAACCCAGAGATAGAAAGGATTTATGAGTTTCATATACCTTTTTAAGAAAGTACTGTTCTTTCAGAATAAGGTCAAGATAGGTCTCTGATCAGTATCAGAAGAAGGGGGGAATCTATTTTCAAACTTTTTTAGAATTCAATTGTTTTTGAGAGCACACTATCTGTGGAGTATCGATCGTCAGGGTGCCGTAGTTAGTCAAAGGCTATCTCCTTTGACTCACCCCATAGTGTGGTGTCATCCTCCTTCATGTGATAGATTGTTACAATCTCAGGCAGTGTAATTACACACTAGCCAAGTGGGTCATTTATTTCTTCACCTTCACTATTTACCAAAAATCTCCTTTATCTTTGGGAGCCAGATCTTTCTTTTGCAGTAAAAGCAAAATAATGGCACATAAAACATTAGATGTGAGAACTAAGTACCAAAAAATTATTAGGAGAATAACTTTTAAAAAAGCAAATTGTTTATATCTTGTATTATTAACTTTATGACAGATGTATGTAAAAGACCTGGAATGGTGTCTAGCACACAGTAAACATGTGTTTATTATAAATGTCATAATAAGTTAATCTAAATTTTGGGGGGAAAGTATTTTTTTTTTTGTTATACTCAAAACTTAAAGTCACCCTTTAAAATATTAATTTTAGCATTAGGAGAAATTAGTAGTTTTTTAAGTTACAATTCCTTAGTAACCTAATTATTTTTTCTATAATTTGAGGCATTAATCTTAAGAATAAGTACTGTTCTTTAACTTCACATACACCACAGTGTTACAGTCTTCCACATATTAGAAGCATATCATGTTAATGATAAAATTATAACCGATAAAATACTTTAGAAAAATGTTTGCTTATGTGACTTATAAGTGTTTTAACATAATTATTGTATGTTAATTATAAGAAAAAAATTGGTTTCTCATATTCTTTAGCTTAATGGGTACTTGGCTTTTATTTATTTTTTAATATAATTTTTTAAATTTACATATATTTGGCATCAATTGTAATCCTCATGTATTCCCCATCACCGTAACACAGTGCACCATCACCTCAGTCCCCTGTGCTCCCGTCTGCCCTCCACCCTTCCCCTCTTCCCTCCCCACCAGGTACTTGGTTTTTAAAGAAAACTTAAACTCATCTACTTCCAAAGAGAAGGCTCTTTTCTGATGAATTACAGCTTGTCCTTTCTGATTTTGTGTATTTGCCCACATTATCTAGTTGTAGATATCTCTTTTGCACTTGTGCATATCCTACTTTTCATGATAATTCTATTGTCAGTAGGTATTTCTCCACCTGGTCATGGTATTTGAGTCCTGTAAACTCTTATAAATCTGATACTGTTCATTGGACTTATATTTTTCATATTTGAGCTCTCTCTCTCTCTCTCTCTCTGTATCGTAATTTGATCACATCAAAAGTTCCTTAAGGAGAGGTTACTAGTTTACATGTACATCTTGACAGAAGAATTTTGGTATTACCTATAAACATTTGAGTTTGTGCTCATACAGTGCTCATACAGAAGGCATACTAAAGAGAAATATAAAATCATGAAACTCCTATGGAGGGTAATAGCTTCTACCAGAATTATTTATCAAATACTCCTTGACTTAAGGCCCCAATTTTAATAATCTATGAAGATTTAGTGACAAAAATAACAAAAAGTTGTTTGAACCAAGGCAAGTCATCGCAGTAGTATTTGTAATAGTAAAAGAGATGAATGACCACTATATCCATTCAGTATTGGATATAGATTGAATAAACCATTGCACATCTACTCAGTGAGGAATATCTTTATGTACTGCTTTTAAAACGGCTCCAGGATAAATTAATAAGTAGAGAAAAGTATGTACATATAACGTGCTACCATCTCTATCACTAAGGTAGTCAGCGGCCTAACTATAAAACTACTTGCTTATTATTTTAAATGGAAGTTTTAAAAAACAAAGCATAGCAAAAATAATAGAGACAGAGCAGGCTGGTCAAAAAAGCAAGTATTGAAAGTAGATTTCTGAATACACTTGTTTTATGGTTTGTGGACCTTTAAAGTATACATAACTATAAAAAAAAAAGTGAAATTAGAAGCCAAATGGCGTACATCAGTTAGCCACCATATAATTCATAGAGAGAAATTGCTTTAAAGACTTCAAAACATAGTAATTTAAAGATTCCTGGTTGTAAGAGTAAAATGCAAAGGATCCCCAAAAATAAATAAATAAAGATTCCTGGTTGAGACATCCCCTTTCCTCCACTTTCCTCCTTTACTCCCTCCAAACACGTGTATTAAAGAAAACATAAAGCTACATAGAATTAGTGAACTGTGTTAGTAGTAGTATTGGAGTTGTTATTCCAATTGTTGGTAGTAGTATTAGAATTGTTACTCAGTATGGAATTGTTAGTAGTAGTATTGGAATTGTTATTCAGTACTGAATTCTAATAACTTTCTCAAAAGTGGTAGTCTTTTTATTCACTCGTTTTCTTATGCTTCAAATACTTAAGTGATCAATTTTTCTTTCCATATAAATTAATCGTAAATAATTTCCAAATCCAAACGTAACAAATAGGAAAATTCCATGTTTGGATACTGGGGTGGAACCGTTTTTATTAAAATGAAGTTTGACTGTTTCCTTTTTCTATGGCTTCCAGAAATTTTTATGTTACGTTTGGGGCTTGTACTGTATTCCTATTGGACAGTGCTTCTGTAGCTGTAACAGCTAGTTTATGGGAAACTTAAGTGACAGAGAACATGTTAAAATGATGGTGAAGTGTACAATTAGCCATACAAAAATGTGGAAAGATCTGCAGTCTAAATAAACAACTCAGTTTTCCCAACAATTAGAAAAACACAACAGTAAAAATAGAAAATTAAAAATATCTAGACAGGCACAATATATGGACCTTCATTGGATCCTGATATAAACATGCCAACTATAAATAAAGATGAATGATAAAATTAGGGTACTGACTGGATATTTAATATATTTTGACTATATTTTAAGAGATTTCTCCTAGCTGATACAGATGTGAAAATAATAGAGGAGGTAGAGGAGAAATTGTCATCTGTGGGAGCTAATCCATGATTTACACCATTGTATATGTGGGCTTGTTAGTCTTCAAACTATAGTATTTTGCCTACTGAAGAATCTGAATTCCCAGGAGATTGGAATCTGTGGTAACATTAATTTTTTTCAAGTTTTCATCCATAAATTTTTGTTGGATTAGAAGCAAGACAAATTTGGTTTATGCGATCATGAAATATTAGCTATAAAATATATTATTTAAAAAAACTATGTGGGAATTGTTAACCAACACTAATGAATTGTGTAGTAACTATGAAGATGTGAAACCTGAGAATGGATGATATGAATCAATCACCTAACATAATCTCCCCCCCCCCACCCTAATTTCTTCTGTAAGTCTTTTAGGACCTACATATTCCAGAGACTGTCATGGTGTTGAGGATTTTGACAAGATCTTAGTATCTACATCCACGTGTGGTAGAATATCAGTACTATAGTTTTGTGAATTTGTAGCAGGAACTGCCGCTGGCTTCATACCACATGGTATTTTTCATTTAGTAAAAGAATTAGTCACTGTATCTAAACCTAAAATTTGATATTTTATTATTTATTGAGCCCATGGTAAAGTACATACTAAACATGTGCTTTACAGTATAATAATTAGCATATAATTTTCAACGTTTCAATGAACTTTTGCCATAAAATTTAAGAGGAATTTAATTGCAAGTAATAAGAATTGCTTGTTAATAGGCTGTAGATAATTAGGGAGCTATTTGCATTCTCTCCCCACAAATTTTCTTAGTGTTCTGAGCTTCACTTAATTCATAACTTTATCTCATGAGGATTAGTTAATCCCATTTAGTCACAGTAATAATAGACATGATGTTTTCTTCTCTTTAGCTCTCTCCCAGAGTTCTAATGATTCTTTGGAAAGATTATAACATTGATTAGTTTTATTTATTGTAAGTTGAAGTAGTGTTTTTCTTGGGCTTTTACTCTAATGAAGTAAAGCATCGTATTGGATGGCACTAACATTCATTCTAGTTGATTTTAATTTTGTTAATGAGGATTTTATTTTTGATATAAATTTCAAAAATTGATAGGCTGCTGTCTGACCAGAAACTTTTATAGAAAAGTCTTACCTTGAGTAATTTTGTATGATTTGTGCATTTTATTGTGTCTTTTTTCTGACTCTGTGTTGTATAATAAAGTAAGATATTTGCAATTAAAGCAAGATACTTACTCTTCAGTTCCTGCTTTGAAATTCCTGACTGTATTTGGCATTTTGTCATCTAACATAGACTTCTTTCAATATTTTGTGGAAATAAATATCATCCCAAATAACAACTTTCAATGTATGTTTTATTTAAAACCCCCACTCCCCATCTCCTTGCAGATAATTTTGAAAAATAGAATATTTTTTCAGTCATTATTTGATGTGTCACATTTGGGTATTTCTTAATATTACTTTGGAAGAGGAACATATGCCCATATTTGTATTTTTCTGTCAAGTGTTGGCTATTTGAACTTCTTTCTAATTATTCTAGAGAGAAGACCTGTAAAGTGAGAAAGTTCTTTCTTATATTGGTCCTGGTTTTGGGACTTTGGTCCAGTGATATAACCTCGCTAAGCCTTGGCCAGTGAAAATACCTATTGTAAAGGACGGTTATGACCATAAAATAGCTTAGCATTTGGAAAGTATTCTGCACAGTGCTTGGCAAATAGCAAGTACCCAGGGTAACTTTTAAAATTGTTATCAGAACATAGCCTCTTACATAAATTCTTACATAATTTTTTTTTATTTTTGGAGCTCTATCTTTGTTCAATTAAAGAGAACTGTATCTATAGATTTATAAATATTTAGTGATACTTCATCTTGTTAAATTTTTTAATTAATTTAGAACAGATACTAGTTAACTTAGACTTAGTGTGGTGATCATTTTATAGTGTATATAAGTTTTAAATTATGTCGTGCAAACAACAAATTTAATGCTGCCTATCAATTATATGTCAATAAAAAATTTTTTTTATATATTTTTGACATTGATTGTGGTCACCATGGATTTCCCACCACCATTTCACCAGTGCACCATCACCTCAGTTCCTTGTGCTCTTTCTGCCTTCAATAAAATTTTAATTAAAAATGTTTCTTGGTTATTTGTTAATCTATATAGTTTTCTTTATTTCTGAGCCTCAGTTTTTAAAGGGTCTCGACTGATCATAGGCAAAAGAACAGAGGGAAGGGAGCACAATGGACTATGATGGTCGACTATAGATGATTTGGTGGTGGGTACACTGTGGTGGAAACTGATGGGGTATCCAAATATTAACCTAATTAAAAATAAATCAATTTACTAAAATGCTAATACACTTCTTTTTAACCTTTAAAATTGGTCTCCTGAGGGACTTGTTTTAGCATAAGTTGGTATTTAAAGATTGTTAGCGTCAGCACCCTATCCTTCAGGCACCATTTAGAAATGTGTGGCATGTTTTTATTTGTTGCATTGTTTACAGACATTTATTGTTGGAATCTGAGTAGCTGAATGTTCTTAGGAGAGTTTTGAGGACCAGGAAATGTCCTCCCCACCAAGTACCAATAGTGTCTTTCTGAGAGACTCCTAGAGAGTCCTCTTGCCCCTTCTTCACAATTAGGTTTCTAGAACCATTTTGAATATAAACATCTCCATTCTATTTATTTCTCAATTTATTGCAATTTGGTAAGAAATTGCTCTGGCAGAGTTCTGTAACCTCTTTATTGTCACTGTGGCCCCTCTCTTGTTTTCTTTTGTTGGTTTCTGTCACTTTTCCTTATTTCTCAGCTACCTCTATGTTGTTTTCTCCTCAGTTTTCTACACTGGAAACTTATTTCTCCTAGCCTGTAATTTTTGAGAATTGTCTGCTATCTTTCTCTTTTCTTATTCCCTTACACTTGCTTATGTAAAACAAAACCCAAAAATAACCCAAAACCAAAAAACCAAAAACAAACCAAGAATACAAATTATTTCAGAACATTGAATTCTAGTCATTCATGTGTCTTCTCAATACCATGTTTTACTTCTTTATTTAGCATCTGCTACTTTGGGGTCTTTCTCTCTTGTTCTCTTTTGTTTTCTTTAGAAACACGTGCATATAAGGTTGATTGTCATGCAGCAAAAATGAAGGAGGATATTAAATTTTCACACCTAATTCAGTTGTCTTCTTTGATCTTCTATAATTTATGGTAGTTAATTTACAAGTAGTAGCTTGAAAACTGCTCATTAATGTATATTTTAATCCCCTGGCTTCCTACCCTTTCCTAGCTCTTGTATTTTTTATTGCTTAAAGACTTTTTATGTCTAAAATCTTGGAAACTCTTTCCCTGAATCTTCAGTCCCACTCTCTGAATTCATGGTACTACCATTTGTATATGACAGCATATCATATATATCTGCTGTTTTCTATTACTCATTTGGCAGTTAAGCCAGAAAGCATTTATTGAAGCTAGGCACTGCACCTTGCCCTCAAGAAGGATATTTGTCAGTGGAAGAGAAAGATGAGTTATTAATAAGTTTAATACAGTATGATATATCATAATAATAGATATGTTGAAATATCTAGCATGTAAAGATATCTTTGACAGTAACAACTAATTTTTCAATTAAGCTGAGACTGTGATGCCAGGGATACGATTCAGCACTACATCTTTAACGAATTTTGAGTACTATGGAATGCAGTCTACTCCTGTATTTTCTTTCCCAGAAGGAAGAAAGTTTCTTTCCAACCACTTAGGGCCTCCTGACTGAATCTGAAAAGTAAACTGATACAGATTAACAGGAGGAAAGTATATAAATTAGTTTTTACATCTATAGGAACCTTCTTAAGGAAATAAGACTGAAAAAACAGACTCATGTTTATGCAAGGTTTGGTAATAAGTAAGTTCCTTCTTTGGAGGAAGAGGACAGGTAATTGCAAGAAACTGGGAAAACCTCAGAAGCCTGTTTGCAGGATTCTTTTTGGAGCCCCTTTGTTTGAGATGAGAATGCTCTTTCTCCTGTGCTTGGTATGGTACTCTTGCACAAATGCTTTATGGCCAGTTTCAGGGAAGCAGGCTAGGCGCATAGGAGGAGTGGTGCAGGTCAGAGTGACCTTCCCGCTTTTACCATTTTCTTGCTTTTAACTTGAAATTATTCATTTTGTCAAGGTGTCATATTTTGGTATAGTGTGAGCCAACCTCATTTTTACAAAGGACAAACAACTACATTTAATTTTTGTTTTTCTTTACGTGATTTTATATCTACCTTATTGACAATCTTCTCTCAATTCTCTAGTTTTTTCCTGCATGAGAAGTAGTATTTGCAGAGAAAACCACAAAAACAAAAAAACCCCAAAACTTTGAAATATATACAAAATTTACATATAAATATATTCCTTATGTTTCTGAATTGTATGTTGGTGCCTCTTAATGTCAAAGTGAGATTTTATTTTCACAGCATATTTTACTTAGAAACATGTCTGAGACAATTTTAACTTTTTAAATACCTACTGTAATAAACATAATTTGCATTTGTATAATACCACATGTTGAATTAAATTTGATGCAGTAGCTTAAAATGTGACAGTACTAGGATTTTTTAAAAAACTGAATCACGTTAATATAGCAAATACCATCAGTGTGTAAGCAGATTAACGTTAATGTTAAACTTCATTCCTGAAAGGCAGTATTAATCTAGTACCTCACTTAACTCATACTTTCAAATTTTAATGCTCCATCTGCTAAATTATGCAGTCTGGCATTTTGGCCTCACAACTCTTTAAACTTTACTTAAGTTAACTCTAATATTTGCAACATTAGAGTTATAATGACTGGCTAATTCTGTATTCCTAAACATGATTCTTTCCTTTGTAGATATAAACAACACACAATAGCACTTATTGGTGATGTGACTTTAGGTATGTTCCCATTTAAAGGGCAGATTTTTAAAAACTTTTTGCTGCAAAGAGAAAAATTATGAAGACTGGCAAATTCATTTTCTTGTTTTATCTGTATAAATGGTTCTTAGATTGTTATAAGCGGTAAATAAACGTCAAGAGTAACTATGTATATGTCATATTTAAGAGAAAAGTACTATTTTCTGGAATATATCTGTCATTATAATTATTTAAATATAATGGCCTATATCTAGAATTTTATAAAAGAGGTGAGGAGAATAGAAAATTACTAAATTAATAAATGCTGTTTTGGGAACAGTGATTGACAAGTCTGGTTTGGGGCATAGAAAAATTGCATTTGAGAATACTGTGAAATCCATGTAATATGTTACAATGGAATATGTCTGGCAAAAGGTATCGGTGTCTGATTTCAGACTTATTAGCAAAACATGGATTTCGGGAAGGATAGCTGTGCTGGGATCTTACATAGTTTGTGAAATTCAGGCAAACAAATAATGGAACAGAAATGATGATGGAAAATCATGTCAGAATAGAGAACAGGATGGTTATACAAGGTACTGCTGTAAAAGTATATAGAAATCTTGAGAAAGATAAAATATGACTTGGACTTCAGTTATGTGGTAGAATGTGGTTGTGGGCAAATCTACAGACATAAAGATCATAAGATGTGCTAACATAATATAATGGATAATTTGAATTTTTTCTGAAGAAGTATAGAAATCGAAATATGTTTTGATATTATTCACATCTTACATAACTATTTTAAAAGGCAAAATCTAATGTTTTTAGCAGTATGAAAATTATATTAGGTGAAAGGTCTGTTGGTGGAAATTAGTTTGGACACTTTGAAAAGAGATTAAACATTAAACATTCAACCTTACCCTTTGCATAAACTTTATAGTCACACAGTCCTAAAATGAGAAACTAGGGCACAAGAGGATGAGAGTGAGAAATTTGAGATTAAGAGATGGGGTAAGAAATAGTACAAGAGTTAGACAAGATTTGGTAGCAAACCACACCTAATTGAGAGTTACATGAATACCTTATTTATTCCAGAAAGGGACATCAATCATTATTTGTGAAGCAGTTGCACATATTATTTCTTGTATGGTCTGAATCTCAGATTATCTAATTTCTATCTTAACACTTAAAAGCAATACTTTGGTAATAATAAGATTATTAGTACTCAACTTAGTAGCTAGGTAGTAATACGCAACTATTAGGCTTATTAGTTGAAGTTGGGTTTAAAAAAAAGATTAGATCAGAGACAATAAGAGTATTAACCATAGCAATGTTGTGAGTATGGTGAATAGGGTACGGATTTAAGAGGTCATATAATATAATATAGTGGTTCTCCACCCTTTCAAACATAAAACTCTCTTTATATAGAAATATTTTATAATTCTCCCTTACCTATGGATTTTCAAATAGTATATATACCTAAACTTTAATCCAAAAAGAAAAGAAAATGAAAGCAATTTATAATAAGTAGCAAGTAATATTCATTTCAGTATTTAGTAAGTACTCTGATGTGACTTTCCTAAAAACACAATGAAGTAGCTGGATGCTTGCATTTATATATAGATATATAAATTTATATATCTATATTTACAGATATATGTCTGTTTATATATTCTATATATGTGTTTATACTGTGAGTTGATCACTACAATAAATGTAGTTAACATCACAACATATTTGCAGTTTTTTTTCTTGTGATAAGATCACTTAAGAGCTTACTACTTTATATCATGAGTAAAAATTAACTCAAAATGAATAGTAAGCCTAAAAGTGCAGCCAAAATATTAATGTTTTTCAAAGAATACATAAGGAAAAATATTTATGGTCTTGTACTAACCCAAAATTTCTCATATTTGACAACAAGAGTACAGTCTGATAAGGAACAAAGATAAATTGGTATTAGTAAAACTAAAACCTTTTACTATTCATAAAATATCATTAAGAAAATGACTGTGTCTGTGTGTAATCAAGATGGAAAGGTCATTGAACAACTGGAAAATGCAGACTTGCCAGTTAGATCTGGATTAAAGAAGTGAGATTTGCTACCATTTTCACAGGTGGTAGTCTCAGTCACAAGAATCCTGATGATCTTCCTGATTTTGAAGAGAAAATGAACATTGGGGCTTGTGGGAGAACCTGGTGATAAAGTGTGAAAGGACAAGAGAAGATGAAAAACTCAGTAAAGAAAGAGAAAAAAATCAAGCGAGATTGTGTTTTACATTCTGAGAAGAGAATTTAGAGAAGATATGATCAGATAGTATCTATAAAATGATATTGTGATAGAAAATTTAATCTTCAAGTGCTCATCATGACTTGAATTAGTAGTTTTCTTCTTCATCCCAATTAATGCTCCTTCCTGCAACCCTACTGTTATTTATTTTTTAAAAATACTTATTTATGCATAGAAGAACTGACTGTAGGCCAGAGGCATGGGGTGGGGGATGGTCAGCGAGGTCACATTTAATAACTGGCAAACCCAAAATTTGAAAACATCTGACTCCAGATTCTGTGTGCTTACCTGCTAAATAATATAGCAACTAAGCATTTATATATATGGCTCTAGAACTCAAAAGAGATCTTGACTGGACATACAGATTTCTGAGGTCACTTGGGCATGGGTAATTATAGACAGAGCTTGGATGAGATCATAGGAGGGAGTACTAAGTGAATAAAGAACATGGTCTAGGATCAGATTTGAACATGTAGTGGCTAAGATTATTAGCTACAAAAAAAAAAAACAGTGCTTGTAGTGTCAGAGGGGAATAAACATAAACATGCACACAGAAAGTACATGTTTTTAAGGTCAAGATTATTATAGGAGCTGATATCTAAGCTGAGGGTTAGTGTATGATACTTGTTAGTAGGAAAAAAGTGTGCTCCTGAATCATAAAAGATAGAGATCAAGTAAGAAAAAAAGTGTATCACCGAAAAAACGTAGAGAAGCACAGATCTGATGGACTATTCTCAGTTTTTAATTTTTTTTGTTCTGGTATTGAAGTACCTCTGTTTTATAACATTATATAAGTTTTAATATATGTGCATGATTGAAAAAAAGACATTTATCTAATACCTTAAGCTCTTTATCTTGACTCAACTTGTTTGCTTTGGGTGCTCTTTTATTCTGATGGCTTTGTCTCATTATCTCACTAATTAGTTCATTCAGCAGATTTTTATTGTACACCTACTCTGAGCAAGGCTTTGACCACAGCATTTTTGTGTTTGGGGTCTTTTTTCTAATTTTACTTTTCAAAGTCATCCTGGAACATTCTATTGTGATATTTTTCTTTTAAAAAATTTGTTCTTTGCTCTTAATGTCTTCTAATCTTTAGCTTTCAATGTGTACAGATATCTCTGGTTCTTACTGAGCTCCTTTTTAAGCTCCACATGTGTATTTTCAAGGACCTTCTTGATATTTCCATGTGGGTATACTTATACTCCTTTTTTTTTAAAAAAGATTTATTTATGCATACAAGAACTGGAGTGTAGACCAGGGGTACAGGGTAGGGTGAGAGTATTCACCAGAGACCGAAGGGGGACAGAACAGGCAGATCTACTAAGGGGAGCAGAAGGCAAGACAGGAGAGGTCTGCTGCACCATATGTAGATTAGCTCCTTGTCTGGGGATCGAAATCATGTTGCGGTGGCTGGCAATAGCTTGATAACTGTGACTAATCCCCACGCCGCTAGGGAGGCCCTACTTGTGCCCTTTAAACTCAACATGTCCACAACTAAGTTCATTTTCCCTTGTCCCAAACTCCCTTGCCTTCCTGTGTTTCCTATTTTTGTTAATGTAATTATTTTGAAATCTAAGTTGAAAAACTTGGATTGAACACTATCTTCTCATATTTCTTGCCCATAAGTCTCGCAAAGATTAATAAAGCCACTATTACTCAGTGCTAATTACATTTGGAAATAGACATTTTCATACATTTTCAATTGGAAGAGCAAATTGGTAGTATCTTTTGGGAGGTGATTAATATCTATGGAAATTAAGATAATTTAGTTTTATATTAAAATCTGTTCATATATGCCACTCAGCAGTGATTTTGCTGCAAAATGAGAAATGCATTTTTCGTTGAAACTTACCTTGTTTTTAAGAGTCAATGCTAATGCTAAGGTAGTAGTTTTAACAGCAACAATTTATATTACTGAGTTCCCTTTACTATAGGTTAACAAACCGTTTCAATTATTTAATTAAGAAGATAGTATTTCCAACATTTCTTTAAAAAAAAAAATCAGGGATAGTTTGAACACTAAATTCTTTGGTAGGTGTAAAAATCTGCTACTATTACTAGAAAATTTTAAAAGATGACATAAAAGCCAAAAAAATATTTTAAAGATAATCCTATTTCTCAACTGTCCCAAAACTTTTGGTTCTCTTCAAAGATTATTAATAATATTCTAATATTTTAGTCAAATGGGTATGAAACCATAGAAACTCTATATAAGTTATTTTAATTTAAGGTACAGATTTGAACTTTTAAATGATACAGCCAATTTTTTGCAACAGAAATCATATAATGATGGAAATATTTTTAAACATGCTTCCATAGTAGTCACTTTTTTCTTGATCAAATACCACCTTCAAGCTTATTTTAAATAGCTTCTATGTAACATATTACTGCCACAGAAAAATTTTCTTTTTATAAGAAAAGTAAAGTACCACCATTCCATTCAGCCATTATCAGTTATGTTTTTTTATTCTTTTCATCCAATTACAAAGTATTATAAATTTTCTACTATTTAAGGTTGTAAGTTTGTAAATCTGTTCAACTAGGCATAAACTACTGTGTGTTTCAACATGTTAAAATTGTAAACTATGTAAGACAGGTCTACTGATACTCATATTGAATAAAGATGCCCAAAATTTTATATATTAAACTGAGTAAAACTTAATTTCTTGTGCACCAATCTAAATAGAAATTGTACTTCTATCCTACAACATCCAAATAAATAATGTGCATCCCTTGGATATACATACCCTAATTTACAGATCAGTGATCTAAGGGAGAGGTATACTATTGAAGTTTTCAGAGTAAACTTTTGGTGTCGACAGATTTCTTTTAAACAGGTCATTCTGGCAGCACTTTTTGATTATGGATTTGAAGAAGAAAAATGTTGCCAATATCGAAACTAAAGAAAGGCATCACAACTGTAATAACCTAGATAAGCGATAGGATAGAACTATGGTAGTAGGCATGGATTTGGTTTTTAGGAAGAAAAATGTTTGAGGCCTTTTTTTTTTATTAGTTATATTTGACATCATTTGTAGTCCCCAGGGAGTACCCACCACCATTTCACCCGTGCACCATCACCTCAGTCCCTTGTGCACC
>JAGFMF010011634.1:150647-195465 GCA_019455555.1 Galemys pyrenaicus
AGTCCTCTACTTTTGGGCTTTTGGGTTGTTTCCAGGCCTTACCAATTACAAATAGTGCTGCGATAAACATAGGAGTACAGGTGCTCTTTCAGATCAGTGGTTTTGTGTCCTTTGGGTAGATCCCTAGGAGTGGGATTGCCGGATCATATGGTAGTTCCATTTCTAGTAGACAAAAAAAAAAAGAAAAATGTTTGGGGCTTGATTGGTATGAAGGTTAAGGAGAGGGAGGGGTCAAGGTCGAGACCCAGGCCTCTTGCTGAGGTGATGATGATCACCAGGGCCATAGAGAAAATGACAGAGAGGAGCTGAGTTTATAGTTTGAAATTTATCATTCCTTTTCTATATTTATTTATGATTCTGTATACCTTTTAAAGTAGTTATTTTGTAACGATGGGCCATTTTCATTTATATTCATAATCTCTGCTTTAGCGTTAACAGTTCATATTAATAGTTCTAAAGGTCAATATTGGAATGTTTTCCTTCATTTCCTTCTTATGCTAACATTTTCTTGAACGCTAAGATAATTCATGGAATGGCATAGGTACACATTAATCCTCATTATCCATCTAAAATTTGTTGTTAATTAGCCAACATTATTTGAGTTTATATAATGACATTGCTAGTAAATCAACAAAGAAATACAAATACCAAGTACATATTTTTGAAAGAGTAGGTTTTATTGCCCTGTGATATATTCATTAGAAGTAACAGGTTAAAGGAAGGACTCAAAACGATCATGTCTTTCTTTCAAAACTTTAACAATTTACTGCGAACATTATAAATGAGTGTTTTTCCTTTAGAAACTGACTTACTTAAAATGATGTATGAAATAATATGTGTTTTGCATGTCCTGTTGTAATGATAAAGGTCATAGAGTATCATTTACATAATCTATAGCCAGAAATGAACTGAATAATATCCTTGGTATAACATATACATTATCTGAGGTTTAAAACTCTCATTATTCATGAAAGTTAATTTTACAGTGGGTGTGAATGATCTATCTTATGGCTGGTTTTTTGATCATTCTATAAAATAATATGAAGCAAAGCCTGCTCAAATAACAGGAAAACCAGTAAAGAGTGATGCATTCGCCTGACTCTCTGTATACCCGATTGGATCTTGATTGATGGCAATCATTTGTCTTTGTCAAAAAAGGAGAAAAATTCAGACATTGAAATAGGAGTCCTATCAAACTTTCTACAATGGCAGAAAGATTCTATTAATGTGGCCTTAGAGTATTAACTGTCTCTGTTGGGAAATGATAAAGAATGTTAATTTTTTTTTTCTTGAGCATATTTAAGTGTAAATTGCATTATATTGTCTACTGTTGGGATTAAAGGAATACTTTTGATTTATGGCAGACTGGAATTGATGAAAGCAAAAAAAAGCTTAAAATGATGAAAAGGCAAATAGATCTTAATCCTTTTTATTATTATTTTTTTGAACAAAATAATAAAAATTTAGCAGTGTCATAAAATCCTTACTGCTGCATTTCAAGTGATATTAGACCTTGGAAGTTTGACATCAAAGAAGAGGAAACATATTTTTAACTGATTATCTTATTCTTTGGAATTCCCCTGTCTTCCCAAATACCAGAGCAAAAAGACATTCCAGGCAATGTTATTTTTTAGATCTATTAAATGATTTTGTTATGATTTAGAAATAGAAATTGAATTATAGAACTGTAATACAGTAAAGCTTTAAGACATGTTTTATTTTTTTAGAAAGATTCAGTTTCATAAAGCAAATGTGAGATGAATATATAATTTTCACAAAACTACACAATTTAAATGTTGGCTATTATGTAGTGTAATTTTAAAATAATACTTTAAATTTACAGTATCAATTTTGCCTTGATTATATGCATGATGTTAGAAGAAATGAAATAATATTTAAAACAAAATTTTTACTTATTGCCTTTTAAATAATAAAATACGTCTTCAAAAAACACACCACAAAACAAAAATAAACAGATATATCAGAGACAGTCTGGAGAGGGAATAAATAAATCAGAGACAGTCTGCAGAGGGAAAGGTCTCAAAACAAGAGTATGAAGAGCATAGGGGACTATGGTGATGGTTTATGGGTGAATTGGTGGTGGAAATTCTTTGGGGGCTATACCTGAGAAAAGAAAGCAAATATTATTAAAAAACTAAAAATAAAATTGTAAAAAAGTAGAGAAAATAATGTTTTCCTTTCTTATTTAAAATCAAATGTGAGCTCATCAGTCACAAATTATATGGACTTTAAGTAGTTTGAAACTCTGAATTTGAGTTTTCATGCCTTGTTAATGGTAATCCCGTTTTAGATGTTCGAACAGTTTAACTCATGTCTAATGGAGCAATGAAATGTTAAAAGGTGGCTTTTAATGGTTGTTTTCTATGAAACATGTGCACTTACTGTCTAAAGTCTAGTGCCATTATTTTTTGTAAATTGTTGGTTAATATGGAATCTCTTTAGATGGCAACTATAATCTCTTATTTTTTTTTTTTGAATCACTAACACCAAAAATAAATGGGAATCATGTGTGATACTGAAAATAGACCCTGGAGTATAATGATAATTTTATAGTTTTCAGTGAATGATAGAATTCAATAGTTATTAACTTTGCCATTGATAAAAACACTGTAAAAAATCACTTAAGGTATTTATTCAAGAACAAGCAATTTTTGGTAAATACAACTCCTTACATGTGTTCTACAAATGCAGGAAAGGTTATCTTCATAGTCTTGGCAGATACAGTGTATTGCTTATACTTGAAACACTCTTCAGATGTATGTGCAGTGTTAAATGGTCGTGTTAAACAACTACGTGGATATCATATAGGGACTTGGCTATTGTAGATAACACTGCAGTGAATATAGGCGTGCATAAGTCGGTTTATTATTGCTTCTGCATTCTTTGGGTAGATAATTAGGAATAGAATTACTGGGTCATACGATAGATCTGTCTTAATTTTAAGAAACCTCCATAGTGTTTTCCATAGGAGGTGGACCTTCCTATAGTCCCTCCAGTAGTATATGAGTATTCTTTTTTCTTCATATCCTCAACATTTATTGTTGGTCTTTTTGATAAATAATCTAAGTACCCAGAGATAGATGAATGGATTAGAAACAGAGTGTGTGTGTGTGTGTATGTATGTTGGATTATTACTAAATTATAAAATAAATAAATGAGCTCTTGTCTTTGGCAGTAGCATAGATAGAACTAGAGGGGATTATGCTAAAACAAAATAAGGCAGAAAGAGAAGGACAAATACTTAGATGATATCACTTATATGTGGACTATAGAGAAGCGAAACAAGGGGTCAGATAAAACAAAACCAATAACAAATGCAAGAAATCTGACTGTAGAATTAAGGCTACCAGTGTAAGGAGTGGGGAGTAAAATAGGGAGGCACACAGTGGACTGTGGTGGACTTTTAGTGCCTTGTTGGGGTGTGCAGTGGTAATATACCTGAAGGTTGTGATCTTGTCTCTCTAAATCATATATGATGCTGCAAACCAGTGTTAGTTAAAATAAACAAAAAGATCTGAAGAGTTGTATTAAATACCCAAGGTTTCACAGCTGCTCAGTAGTAAGGAAAAAAGGATATATATGGAATTCTGATAAATTCTTACCGCTAGTCCACTTATGTTTGATACTGGCTTTACATTCCAATCATACAAAAAAGTATAAAAAAATTGGTACCAGAAGATACTGATGATCAGGAGTACTTTTTGACGTTTTATAGGTAAATCTAATGCTCAGCCAAGATGGGGAACCACCAAGTAGATCATAATACTTTTATTTTGTGGGCCCAAATAGTTTTTGATCTGTAGATTAAGTTAGATTAAGATTCTGGGCAAAGCTGCTTATTTCATAAGCAGTTTTATAAGAGTGTGCTAATTTTATGTTCGTGTTCATAATTTTTTTACTTTTTGCCATTTGATATAATACTTAATTCTGATGATTTTCTGAATCAGTTTTAAAAGTTTGACTTTTTAATTCTTCAGCGATTTGTAGTCGAAAACAATAGTTGACATCCTAGTACTGCTTTCATACTGGTTAATTTTGTGCCTTATATCTGTTGGTCACTTTGTCTGTAGGTCTCAAAAGGCGACAATGGGGAGAACAAGTGGCCCATATAGCTTTGAAAATCTGTTCTGGAGATTTTGCTGTATCTCCTACGTGACAAGGCATCCCTCTATCCATTGTTTACCACTTCTCATAACTTCTGTAAAACACTATGTATATTTTTAAATTTATAGTTTCCAAATACCTGTTTTCTGGTCATATTTCTTGATTATAAGAAGCTTGTTGTTTTCTATTGGGAATCACTGAGGTTTTTGTCATCCTTCTTGATCATCTAAAAGCATTTAATTAAAAGAACCATTTTGACATATTTTAAACTATCTTTAGTTTTGTTTAACATCTAATTTCTTTGTGTGTATTACATGTACAAACATGACTCAGAGTCTACTGCTAACAAATATTTAGGCAATTTGTTGGCCAAAATGATGACAGAAAATGTCTTTCTTCTCTGAATAAATGTGTGAATAACTCCAGGTTTGATCTGTTGCTCCTGTCCGTATAGTGACAAGGAAGAGAATATGATCCTAGTTGGAGAAGGTAAAGATTGGAGAGAGAAGAGAAATAACTATACTCTTGTAGGAGTGGTAAAAAAGGGAGAGGTGAAATTAGTATGAAGATTATCTTAGGAAACTACTGTGTCTACCCGCTGCTCGCATCTGTTGCCCTTATTCTAGAATTCATCCGGTTTCTTTACTCACTCTCCCCCCGACCCCACCCCAATTTCTGGGATCATCTTTCTGTTTTAAGAATTCCTCAAAACTTTTTGCTTTGTTATATCTTATTTTTATGTGCTAAATATACTGTCTCAAGCCCACATTTTTAATCTTTCATATTCAGAACAATGACCATTACATTGTAAAACCAGATTTTAAGTTCATTAGACTTACTGACTCACCCCTCAACTTCAATCTCTTTCTAGTCTTTACTTTCAAAAAGATGAAGAAAAATAAACTTGTTTCCACTTCCTTCCCAATATACTTCCCAAAGTTTAATTTATCTTTACTTTATTCACAGTCTTAGGTGGCAAGGAAACAGAAAGAATCGACCCATAGGTTCTTGGTTTCCACCTAGGGGAATTTATCTATGTTTACATTTCTTAAATTACCCAAAAGCGTAGGGTGCACCAAATCCCACAATAAAAGCTTATCACAACTGCATAAATACATGTATTTCATTGCTTTTTGTTTTCCCTTCTCCCAAGACAAATTTTTAAGAATTCCCTTGTCCTTAAATATTTTTCTTTGAAATTTTTGAGGACCTATAAGTAATAAAATTTTAAACGCACACAGAAAGGTAATAGAACACATTAAATTTGGAACTTATATTTTTAAAAGTTTGTTTAGCAGATTTACTTGAAAGTATATATTTAGCAAAATACTAACATTTAAAGATGGTAGAGACTTACATATTATTAAATTTAGTCCTTATATTTGATAGGAGAGGAACTAAGGCCTAATAATGCTGAATGGATTTATTAGGATCCAACATCTAATTAATGAGGAGTGAGAACTAGTCTCTGGATATTCTCTCTCTCCATCTGGTGCTGTTTTTCACAGATCACCTTGCCTTTACAGTACTATTATTTTGTGACATAACACATTAATACATAATACATTATGAAAACTCAACCTAGAATATATAAAAGTTATTAAGGAATAAAGGGAACAATACTTAAAGAGCTCAGGGGTTTTCAAAATGGAACTTGGAAAGGTTATAAGAAATTGATGGACAGAAGAGTATATGAATCATTATAAAGTAACAGCTTTCAAAACAGATGTTTGGACTGTAATTTCCATTTTGGGGCAATGTTTTTACAAAATTTGTTGTTATTACAGTAATCCCTTGCCCTCTATTTTTTTTTTTTTATTCCATTCTATTTTTCCTCAAGTACAGAACAAAGTTGGGAAGGAGTCAAAAGATGAAAGCATGTCATTGGGCACTTTTATCTAAAAAGAATAAAATTAAATTTTTTCAAAAAAATGTTTAAAATATAAACCCTTGGTAGTGCAGGAGGTTATATCTCAGCACTATCAAGCTGTAGGCAGTCACAGCAGCACGAGTTGTATCTCCAGCCAGGGAGCTAACCCATATGGCAGAGTAGACCTCTCCTGTCTTGCCCACTGCTCCTCTCAACAGTGTTTTTAGTGGATCTGGTTTTTCTGCTCTCCACTCTGTCTCTGGTGAATCCTCTCACCCCCTAAATCTAGCCCTGTAACCTCTGGCCTAATAAATAAATCTTTGAAAAAATTAAAAATAAACTCTCCGAGGTACTTTAAGTCTCATGTAATTTTTTTTCTTACTATCATGAGACCCTGACTTTAGACATTTTATCACATGTCACTGTATTTTTGGAAATCTTTCACATAATAAGTATAATAAATTTCTCTTAGTTAAATTTGCAAAAATTAGGATTTGTGTGCCTTATTAGTAGAGTACCTTTTGTCCAGTTTATGCTATGTTGTATAAAATAGATTCCTTTAAAAACTTTAGCCCATTTTCACCATGAGTTTTTTTAAAGATTTATTTATTTATGCATACAAGCTCTGGGGTACAGGCCAGAGGTGTGTGTGTGGGGGGGAGGTAAGAGGATTCACCACAGACAGAGCGGGGAGCAGTACAGGCAGATCAACAGAAGCACACTGCTGAGGGGAGCAGCGGGCACAGCAGGAGAGGTCTGCCGCGCCATGTGGGTCCCACGCCTGGCCTGGCCTGCCGCAGGGATCAAACTCGTGCTTCAGTGGTTGCGCCACCAGGGAGGCCCTCACCTTGAGTTTTGAGAACAAAGTCATTTTAACTTTGAATTTATCAATTTCATTTAGCTATAGGAACAGATGATTAGTTAAAGAAATTACATATTTTTTTGATATTAGGCATATGCCTAACATGTAAAAGAAAATAGCTTTGGTATTGCAGATCTACATGTAATTGATTATAATCAACTGTTACATTCATTAAAATAGAAATAATAAATAATGTTGAAATATGTACAGTGATATGTTTTTGAGGATTAAAAACTATAGAATTTGAATATAAACAGAACTAAATATGTAGGTGTGATTTCTTGTGCTAATAAGCTTATAAAAATGTTACACATAGTAGAAGTATGTTATAAACCTTTCTTGTGTGATTTTGAAGACTCGCTGAATTTTTTAAAGAAATTTGAAATTAAACAGGTGTTAAAGTTTGCTATTCCTGATAATGATCTATTTCATTACCCCTGAGATTGATTCAAATCTTCATGGAGGGGGAAAAAAGCCACATCAGCTTCAATTGTCAAAACTCAGTTTTTAAAAACTCAAGTCTTTTTCCCAATGGGTTTCCAGACTGAAAAACATATGGACTCTATCTTCTGAGTAAAATACTTTCATTTTCCTTTTGAATCACTTTTAAGACTTCACTCTGATATGAGAAGTGTAAAATGAAACCATAAGGTATTTAAATAGCATCCACCTCTCTGTGATTTTCTTTAACTTGGATTGATGATAATCTTATAAAAATTAGAAGCAGTATTTCCTTTTTAAAAATGTGTACTTTTTTTTTTTTTTTTTAGGTGAAGTTGCATTTCTTTTTGTTGGAGATGAAACATATGTGGTTTTCTTGTTATTTTCTTACATGGTTATTTTGATTTCAGTGGATTTGAAGTAGATACTGTATTTTGATTTAAACTTCTACCATGACTCAAATGCACACTATTTTTAACACTTTCATGACCCCACAGGTGATTGGGACTGAAATTTGATGTCACTGAGAAGATTGAACTAACTTCTTTTATGTAAATTTATTTTAAACTTAGGGATTTATAGGGCCTCCCTAGTGGTGCAGTGGGTTAGGCAAGGCGCTATGAAGCAAACAACAACCTCTGCAACGCGAGTTCGATCCCTGCCGCTGGCCAGACCTCTCCGGCTATGCCCGCTGCTCCCCTCAGCAGTGTGCTTCAGTCTATCTGCCTGTTTTGTTCCCTGCTCTGTCTCTGGTGAATGCTCTCACCTCCCGTGACTCTGGCCTGTACCCAGATGTTGTCTACATAAATAAATAAGATCTAACAAAAAAAAAATCCAGCTCTCTAAAAAATAAATAAATAAAATAAACTTAGGGATTTATAGACAAAGGCTATAAATATCAGTAGTTGAAAGAGAAGAGTCACAACTCAAACAACTTAACTTTCTTATTTCCTACTGAAAACAAGAGTGAGGAAATCTCACAAACCCTTTCTATAACTTTCATTTATATTTTTATTAGCCTTCGTAATCCTCATTTATTGGAAAAATTATTTTTTTTCTATGGCATGATCTTTTTTGGGATAATCTTTTAGGCAGGCAAGGGTATAAATGTTATGAAAATAGGGCCTTTGCTTCCCCCTCTTTATACTGTCTTCCCATTCCAGCACATACAACTGTATGCTGTTGAATAAAGGAAAGTAAACTTTTAAGTAAAGTAATTTGCAAAAATTGATTATATCAGTATAAAGGCAAAAATTGAATTCTCAGTGGAGAACATTCTAACAGTGCATTTTAATGTGGTAGCATTCTTGACAAGTTTTAGTGGCTACAGCAAAGAACTTTCAGAATGCAACGGATGTACGAATGGATAGTACCCTGCTTAGGATGTGTGAAAACTCTGACACAGACATTAAGTGGTCTGGTTTGGTAGTGCTGTTTATCATTTGTTGTTTAAATGTGTAGTATTCTTCTTTCCTTATATTTACAGTCTTCTCTGTCTCTTAATAATTCTGTAAGATTCAGTGTTTTGGTGTTAAAGTATATGGGTTTTTTTTTAAGAAACTCCAAATTACTATATATGGTAATGTTGCTTGTTAGAGCTATTTCAGCTCCTATTAGTGAGTTTATATGAACCATTTTCTCAATCTTTCCATATTCACAGTTGAATCTTGATTTTTTATTTTCAAGTATACTTTATTGACATATAAAACCTAGCTAATATGCGTGCCAATGCACTAGTCTTTGCCCCTCTAGATTAATGAGTTGAACATGAGTGAACCCTTTATTATATCTATGTAGTTTTTATATATCTGAGTTTTATCTTTTCAAATTAAACATCCATACTGACAGTATTCTACTGATGTATACAGTTCTAGTAGAATATTCTTATATTGTAAGATAAAATGTTATTTGGTAGCATTATTTTCCTTTGTGGTAGCTCTGCCCCAAATATTTACAGCATACTGTATGCAGTATAGAATATAAATAGCTCTTTTTTTTATTAAACTTGAAGAACTTTGAAAGATTTAATTCTACCTGCCGATTTTTTCTTCTCTCATTCTCTCTTGGACTTCACTGAGTCTTTTGTCTCACCATCCTATTGAAACAGTTCTTTTCAAGAGAACACTCCTCAGAACTTTTTGCTGGTTTCTCTCATGTTTTCAGCCTTCATGTTGGTGTTACCTTAGCCTCAGACATTTATGGAATTCTCCTTTTCTTTTTGTCCTTTAAGGTCTCAACCAGTCTACATCTGTATTATATAAACATTATAAATTAATGACTCCCAAATCACATATTCTGTCAGAATCTTTTCTTTTACACTGTTATATTCTATTGTATACTCAACACCTCTGTTTGGATATCTTGTTGCTTTATGCAGTACAAGTTGCTTTAATGGCTGAGTCTGCAAATCTCATTCTTGACTAGACATAAAAGCTTATTCCTTTATTAAATAAATAAAAAAATGAGTGTTTCTGATAGGACATTAATACCATCTTGTAAGTTCACATCTTTAGTTTATCACTTCCATTAGTGCCAAGTTCATCTGCATCAAGCCAGTAGAAGAATCATCAACAACTGTGTGTAAAAAAATTTATAAGTCTAAGTTGTGTGTGGATCATATCACTTTTGCTCACATTTCACTGACTAGAGCTCAGCCTTGCAGCCACACTTAATTGCAAACACCCCTCCACACCTCTGGTCTACACCCTAGTTCTTGTATTCATTAATAAATAAATCTTTTAAAAAAAAAAGATTAGTAGAAGTTGTGTAAGTTGGACCTAGGTAGAAGAGGAAAACTGGTTTGGTGATCAGTGAGTGTTTTTCTGCCAAGGTTTCTAATAATCCCTCAACCAAAAGATACTTAAAATCAAATCTCTGACTTTCTTTTTTTAATTGAAAACCTATTTATCTCTCATTCTTTTCCATCTTTGTTAGTGTCAAGGCTATCCCTCCAGTTTCTCAGATTAAAGTCTTTATAAAATTGTTGCCTCTTCTCTGATACCCCATATGTGATCTATCAGCATCTTATTTAAACCTTCAAACTGTGGTGGTGACTGTGTATGGTTTAACGGTGGGTGTACTGCAATGTTAATACCTGATTGGGGTACCTAAATATTGTCTCAATTAAAAAATGGTTAATTTTTTAAAAATTACATAATAAATTAGCCTTCAAGATATGTCAAGAATTCATTGTGTTCACCATTTCCACTATTGACACTTGTTCCTAGACATCGTCACCTGCAAACTATATTTTCTGCTTCCTATAACACCCTTCAACCTATAGCCAGGCTCTTGTAGCACCCAGAGTGGTCATATTAAAACATGAAAGTTCATGTCATTTCTCTGCTTAAAATTCTCCAATATCTTTGTCTTCTAAATGTGTTTGATCTGTGCTTAGCCATTAACTCTTTATGCATACCATAGGGCTTCTGAATTTATTGTCCCTGCCTGGATTTCTCTTCCTAAGATAACTGCATAGCTGATGCTTTTAACCTCCTGTAGATCTTTGCACCAATCTTTCCATAAGCAAAGCAGCTATATCCTTTATTGTCATTTGTTGCAGGTATGGCTGACTGATGCTTTCTTGTATAGAGTTGTTGCTAGAAAATGCTGCTTAGGCAGTGACCACCTCGATCATATATGATCATTGGACTTGTGAAACTAATGGAGTATGAGTGGATGGTATGTGTATCATTTGTGGGCTGAGATTGTCTTGTGTCTACTGGACCTTTTTTGTTTATTTCACATCTCTACTCGTAGCTTTACAACTTTGATCTCTAGTTCTGGCTTATTTTATTCCCACCTAACATTTAAGTAGCTTTGTGCATCATATGCTTCAGAATTCACTCTATTTTGGACAGACCACCTGTGTCCTTGAACTTTTCTCTCATGCCTTATTCACTCATTGCCTTCATTGTATCATCACAGAAAAACTTTAGGTAAATTCCAGTAACATATTAATAGGATAAATCAGAAAAAAAGGGGAAATTTAAAAATTAGCTTGAAATTATCTTGCTTAAATTATTCTAACATTTCCTGTGTCCTCATTTCAAGTAATTTTTTTTAAAGAGCTGGGGTACAGGTCAGAGGTGTAGGGGATGAGAGAGTGGGGAGCAGCAGGGGAAGCAGGAGAGGTCTGCTGTGCCATGTGGTTCCCCTCCCTGGCCTGAGAGCGAACTCTTACTGCAGTGGCTGGGGGAAACCCAACAGTGTGGCGCTCAACCCCTTGTGCCATGGGGCGGCCCTTCACTTTAGATAATTCTTCTCACTACTTTTGCAGATATCCTAGTGCCATTGTTCTGCAGGCACAATATCTGCTTGAAGTAAAATCTACTTATAACCTAAACTCTTAAGCATGACATGGTTCACTGCAGGAGCTAAGCTGAGTGAGAGAGAACTGAGCTACCAGGTGTGAGTGTAGCCAACTAAAAAACATCCATAAATGAATTTAGCCTTTAGTCACTTACTTTGGTGATAAAAACAAGAGTCTAAAACCACAGGACTCGCCTCCTGCTCCTTTTTCCTGTGGAGTAGCTCTGTAGTTGAGGGCTAGGCGAATAATGTGGTCAGAGTAGATGGGCTTGTCAAACTGTCGAAGGAACTGAGAACAAAGGACCCTGCTGTTTTATGGACCGTAAGATTGGAAGGAGGTACAGGAAGAGGGCTCATAGTAGACTACTTGAAAGTGGGGAAAATTGGGGCCTCCCTGGTGGCGCAGTGGGTTAAGCAACGCACTATGAAGCAAAACGCAGCCACTGCAGCATGAGTTCGATCCTTGCTGCTGGCCGGGGAGGGGACCCACATGGTGCTGCAGACCTCTCCTGCTGTGCCTGCTGCTCCCCTCAGCAGTGTACTTTAATTGATCTGCCTGTTCTGCTCCCCGCTCTGTCTGTGGTGAATCCTCTCACCACCCCCCACACCGCTGGCCTGTACCCCAGTGCTTGTATGCATAAATAAATAAATCTTGAAAAAAAAATAAATGTTCAATCTCATATAATATTCAAAAAAAAAAAAGAAAGTGGGGAAAATTGTTTTCCAGGTCTCCCCCTTCTTCCAGTAAGAAGGCCTCAGCAGAGGTACCTGAGGAAAGGACCTTTGCACATGGCTTCAGATAAGAACATCTAGGAACTAAGGCTCAGGAACTTGCTGTGCAAGAATACAAAGAGCATAACAGGTGACTGAGGTCTGAGTTATTGATTGCTACTCCTTTGAGAGATTTCAGTGCATTGATTGTGCACTGTCTGGGACTTTGGGGCTGGTGGTGGGGCAGTTTTTCTCAAAGATACTTGCTATCATAGTCAAGCTTTAGAAAAGTCAAACTTTGGCATTTAGTTGGAACCCAGATTCCTCAGATATGATTCCTGATGAATTTTTGTAGTCTGTCTATCTCTCTCTCTCTGAAGATTTATTTATGTATACAAGAGCTGGGGTATAGGCCAAAGGTGCGAGCGTGGGGTGTAGGGTATGAGAGTATTCACCAAAGACAGAATGCGGAGTAGAACATGCAGATCCATGAAATACACAGCTGAGGGGAGCAGCGGGCGAGATAGGAGAGGTCTGCTATGCCATGTGTGTTAACTTCCTGGCTAGGGATTGAACTTAGGCTGCAATGGCTGCCTATAGCTTTATAATGCTGAGAATTATAAGACCCCTTGCACCACGAGAGAGGCTCTGTAGCCTCTTCTTTAGTTACTTTTTGCCTTGTATTCACTAAAAATTCTGGAAACATAACTTTTGTTTTTGCTTAGTTGTTTCTTATTTTATTTTGTTAATGATATTCCCCCAGAAAAATGCTTTTCTTTTTCTTATTCTGCTGGTTAACAATCTGTTAACACTTTGATTCAATTTGTGTATTACTGCATTTCAAGAAGCCTTCTGTTACTTTGGGATAATGCCCTTCCACTGTGTTCCCAAGGAATGTTTCACAAATTATAATTGTTTCTTCTTATATCTGTTTTTCCTATTGGGCTGTGAGGTCTTTGGGGATAATGACTCTCTTTATCACCAGATGACTCTTTAAATTTCCAGTGCATCATTGGTGCTCACTGTTTGTTGATTAAATGAATAAATGAATGAATAAGTGAAATATAAACTCATTAGTTTTTCATTCAGGGTCTTTTATGGTATTTCCTGGCCTTAGCCCTTCTTTTATACTCATATCCAGCTGAGACCGACCAAACAAGACTGCTTCCAATTTTCTGACTTCTAAAATTTTGCATATGCTCTCTGGAAAGCCTGGAATCCCATCTTCTTCCTTTTTTGAAGATTTGATCCACTTTTAAGGATCTTTCTCAAAAATATTTAGCTCTTTAAAGTATTTCTTGATCCCTTAACATGTTTGTGATCACTTACTCCACTTTTGAGTTTTCAGAGTTCTGAAATTTTACTTTTTTTATGGCCTGAATTTTATGCCATATATTTGTTTCCATAATTTCATTTATTAGAATATAAGTTCTTTGAAATCAGAGACTGTGTTTTCCTGATATGAATATCCCTCATTAACATCTCAGGTAGCACGTTCCAAGTAGTAGTTTCAAAAAATATTTGTAAATGAATCAATGAAATCAAAGCAGAGTTGGTTATTGCAAGCGAGAAAATGAAATGCAGTAAAGAAGGGAAAATAAATCACTTCAGAATATGAATAATTGCCTCAACACTGAAAGTACTAGAAAGTTTCTAGGAGATGACAGCAACCATTGAAAGAGCTGGCCTCCAACTGTCTTAAAAACCTGGAACTGTAACATAATAAGCCCGTTCTCCCCTGTGGATAAGGAGGCATACTTTTTGCTAATTTATCTAGCTTGTGAAGCACAGTGTATATACCTATATTTTTTCTTTATTCTAGTTAAAACCAGTTTCACCAGTATTTCCTAAGTTTTGGATTAAGGGCAGGAAGTATTGGATTATGTTGTCTTGTGGCTGCATTTAAGGCTGTCAGTTATTAAAGATGAAAATGTTATACTCTGGAGGCAATTTATTTGCTTTTTTCCCCTTTCCCTATAACTTATAAACTAGCTTAGAAATAACAACAAAATTGTGATATTAATGAAAGTGATCCTAAATGCCAAAGCAGTGGCTCCTGGCTATGCGATGGCTTCATGTACATACTTATAAACAATGTGGCTCTTCCCCAATTAGGGCAAGTGATGGAAGTCTCTAAGTATTAATAACTTGTAGGTTTTCCAGTTACGAATGAGGATATGCACTACCTAGTACTTAATATTTATTGTAGTTTTCCTTATCTGTTAAAAAAGTAATGGCTTTATAGTCCTCCAACCCACTATGTCATACAGCCTTTCTTTTTCAGTTTTGGGTGATGTAATGCTTGGCAAATTATTTTATAATTGTTCTTTATTGGGATGTATTCTAGTAGTTTTTCATATAATTTATAAAAATATTTTTATCTCATTTAAATGTGTCATGTAAACACATGTAGTAAACATGTGACTTTATTATTCAGTTTGATATGGACATCTTAGCCAATGTAATGGTACCATCATTTTTTGTTAATGGAAAGTCACAGTTGTCATGGCTAGCTCTGTTTTCTAGTAGTGCAGTTTCCTAATAGAAATTCTTCATTGGTTAAATTGGCATTATATTCCTTAGATGTTTGTTTGAGAATTAAATGTACCACATGCATAATACTTAGTGGATGTCCATGATAAATTATGTGTAATGTACATTTTAGCTGCAGTCCCCTTTTAGGAGCATAATGTAATATATTTTTGACAACAGTGAGATCCTGTAGTCTTGAGTCTTCAAATCATGCATACATTGTCCAACCCTCTAACTGTTTACTATACTGATCTTACAACTGTGAAGACTGAAGACACTCCTCAAATACAGTGTAAACTTATTTCATTCTTGACATGTTATATAGTACCGGTTGAATACTCATAGCAGCATTAAAGGAATTAATCTGTATTGATTAAGCAGATATGCTTATTTATAAATTGGAAAACCAGATTATTAAGAATATAAGTGACTTTGGAAGCAGGGAAATTTGCTTTCCCACTGAATCAACCTCTAAAAAAGCCTGTGTTTAATTATTTTATCGAGGTCCAGAATGATCACAGTTTTATCATCCTTTCCCATACTGTCATTCTCACTGACCTGTTCACTTTTCTTAACCTTCCTTATTTTGAACTGTTTGCCAATTCAGTCTTAAATCTTGAGTGATTTTAGCCCAGTACTGTCTTTACTCTTAGATTGCTGAGAATAGCTGTGGGGAAGCATCACAGTAGTTCAGATTAGTACCTCTTGATGAATGTTCCCATTCTCAGCTGGACCTTCACAACTTCTTAGTTATCCTTAGACTTTCCCTTAATTGGCATTTTTTCATAGCCCCTTTTACCCCCCAAGTCAACTCTTCTAAATTTTACTCCTCTGTTCTCTTCTTCGGTGAAAATTATTCTATTTAATAGAGAAAATAGAAATAATCATGCTAAAATTAGGCTTTCATTTTTCTGTTCAGCTAAAACTCATTAAAATACAAAGCCTAACATTCTTCTGTAATAGAATCTAGAAAGTGTTTATTGCAGAATAGATAGCATGTTTCAAGTCCACCATAAGGTGCAGTCCCAAGGTGTATTCTACTAGGACCAGGATTGAGAGAAGTTTTAAAGGCTCATTTAGGGAATTGGTTGAGCAAAGTTTAAGTCATTTGTTTGAAACTTTTGGATTGGTTGACAGAAATCATCATAGGAGATTGTAGGGTTGGGTCTTTTGTAACAAGCTACAGATGGCCTTCCTGTTTCTTCCTTAATCATCAGTAGGGGTAGACAGTGTGGTGGTATTCTTTTGTAGTCTTCAATAAGGAGAAATACATGAGTGAGTGTTCTTTCATAGTCACCCATAAGAAGTTAAGCCAGATATTTCAGTCAGGCATTTACTTTTCACCAGGAAGTTTCAACATGGGATCTGTTTGACTCAAAATAGTTTCTGTAGTTCATTCTAACCCAGAGAAGGAAATGCCTTTGTTTATTTTCAAGATAATTATGATATCATTTTACAGGATCATACTTTTTCTCAAGTCTTGTCTCTACTCCCCTATCCCATGCCATCTTCAGCTCATCTATTTCTTTGGGCTTAATCTTTTCCTTCTGTAAACATATTTAAACCTGTTCCTTAATTTCTTTAAACTTTGATCCTCTTCTTAGTTCCTTTCATTGCCAAAATTTCTGAAAAGGAAAGCAATGTTAAATGTCCTTTCCCAAAGCATGAGTTCATTATTACTTAGTTTTCTTTTCACAACTGTGATCAAATTGCTAATGGCATTACCAGTAATCTGTATATCTGTTATGATTTCAATGGCCAATAAAAGAAAATATGACTCAAACTGAAGTGAAATTCTTCACCATTAAAATGGGAAGGAGCACATTACTTTCATAATGAAGAGTTTAGCCAAGTAAAGACTTTGGAGGCTGATCTTCAGATCTGTTTTTTTCTGCATTTCTTTCAGTTTTGTGTCCCTGCATATGTTAAAGTCTTTCCCAGTCTGGTTTCTTCCTGGTTGATAGCTGTTTTGCTACTATGTTTAATGTTTCATTGTTCAGTCCATCAGAAGAAAGGGAGAACTATTTTCCCAACTACTGAATAAAAGTTTTGCTTTTCAAATCAGTGAAAAATGATTGCCAGGCAAAATTAAGCAATGATTTGCTTAAATCAATAAATATGTCAAGCAGTCAGTGTTATCATATTTGGAAAAGATTATCGAGTTCTCTGAGTTCATTAAACCACTTAAGAAATGATAGTTGAGGGCCTCCCTGGTGGCACAGTGGGTTAAGCAACACGTTATGAAGCAAACCGCAGCCACTGCAGCACGAGTTCGATCCCTGCTGCCGGCCAGGGAGGGGACCCACATGGCGCAGCAGACCTCTCCTGTTGTACCCGCTGCTCCCCTCAGCAGTGTACCTCTGTTGATCTGCCTGTCCTGCTCCCCGCTTTCTGTGGTGAATCCTCTCACCCCCCCCACACCTCTGGCCTGTACCCCAGTGTTTGTATGCATAAATAAATAAATCTTTAAAAAAAAAAAAGAAATGATAGTTGAACAAAACTAATTTTTAGGAAAATTGCAATTCTCAGGAAAAGGGGAGACAAATGAATGCTAGATAGGTGACCAAGTTCTTCAGTTTTCTAATTATAAAAAACCAAATATAACCATCTCCAATGAAAACAGTTTAAATGTTTATCAACTGATGAGTGGATAAACAAAATGCTCTAAATCCAGTAATATTATTTTGTTAACAAAGAAAAACAATGCAATATCTATAAATGCTATTAAAAAATGACCCTTAAAAACAGTATTCTGAGTGAAAGAAACAAGTCTTATAAAATTCTATGGATTCTGTGATTACATTTTTTAAAATGCCCAAATTAGGTAAATCTATACGGGAAAAAAGCCAACTATTCATTACCAGGCACTATTAAAGAGCATTTTCATAAGCATTATTACTTATTTTTCTTCTCTATTAAATCACATTTGGATTCACTGGTGATACCACTTAGGCATATTCTTTACCAAAGTAAATAACATCTAGAAGTATATAAACAAGTTTGTTATTAACTGAAAACAATCCTTTACATTTAAATAGCATTTTAAACCTGTTGGGCAGTTTCACATACTCCATTTTATTTTATTCTTATAACTGTTCTGTGTAGTAGGCTGAACAAGTTAGAATTATTTTATACAAGATAATGGAGGTCCAGATGATAAATGATTCACGTAGAGGTCTTAGATCTAGTCTATGGCAGATGTAAAGTAATTGAGTTTACATACTTAAACAGAAATGAAGCCAAAATATTCTTAAGCATATTCAGAAATTTTAAAGATAGTGGTTTCTAATATTACTCAAAATCTTAAGCTATTATGTATCTTATAATTTGAATTAGTTGTACATGTAATTTTAAGAATCTTCCTGAAAAGGTAAATTTGACTCAGTTCTTTGGTACTTTAAAACTTGGCAATGTTGGGGTCCTGTCTGGTGGCGCAAGGGGTTAAGCACTGCACTCTGAAGAATCCTCAGCCACTGAAGCACCAAGTTTGATCCCTGGCCGGGGAGGGGACCCACATGGTGCAGCAGACCTCTCCTGCCTTGCCAACTGTTCCCCTCAGCAGTGTATTTTGGGCATTCCGCCTGTTCTGTTCCCCACTCTGGTGAATCCTCTCACTCTCCACCCACACAGCTCTGGCCTGTATTGCAGTTCTTGTATGCATTAATAATAAATCTTTTTTTTTTTAAAAGAAATATTGGAAATGTTAAAAAAAAATATGCATTCGTACAACCCTTAGGCTTTCCACAAAGTACCAGTACTAATAAAAATGCTCTTTACCAATCATTTACAATCTGATTTGTTTTAAAATTGGTCAGACTTGGTTCTAAGCCAAAGCAAACACATTCATCTAACTTATCTATATTTTTTGAAATCCTTTACGTGTCTATTTTCAAAGAAGGGAAAATGGAAAATAACTGATAATGATATGGTATTTCTTTTGGGGGAAATAAACATACTCTAAAGTGGATTAAAACTAATAAAAAGCGGACCCTCCCTGGTGGCACAGTGGGTTAAGCAATGCACTATGAAGCAAAACGCAGCCACTGCAGCATGAGTTCAATCCCTGCTGCCGGCCAGGGAGGGGACCCACATGGTGTGGCAGACCTCTCCTGCTGTGCCTGCTGCTCCCCTTAGCAGTGTGCTTCCATTGACCTGCCTGTTCTGCTCCCTGCTCTCTGTGGTGAATCCTCTCACCACCCCCCATACCTCTGGCCTGTACCCCAGTGCTTGTATGCATAAATAAATAAATCTTTAAAAAAAAACTAATAAAAAGCAACTGCAAAAATACATATTGTGATGGTTGTACAACTCTATAAATATAAAAACTGTTGAATTGTATATTTAAAACAGGTGAATTTTATGATATATAGATTATATAAAAGCGTACAATACAAAGTTACATAGGAAACCTCTTTATCCTTCTGAACATTTTTATGCAGAATTAAATGTTTCCCATTCATTGCTTTGAAGATTCTTTGTTTCATTGTTGTTCTGGACACTGTTATATTTTGGTTCTTATTATCTTACTGATTGTAGTGAATACTTACTTCCTCCTATACTTATTTCACTGATCCATTTCTATTCTGTAATTTTTTAAATAATGGAATTACCCAGATTTCATCTTCACTTTTCTCCTGTCCTTTCAATATAGTTTTCTCTGTATGTAGCACAATACCTGGCTTATAATAAAAAAACAGAGTTTTTGGTTAGTTGAAGATCTAAATTTATTGACATACAGGCTTGATCAGAACCCAATTTTGTATTTTGCATCTCTAGTCCAAGCTTTTTTTTTTTTTAAACTTTCAACGTTGCATTGTTTATTTATTATTAGACAGATCTGCCTATTTATTGCTATAGATTCAGGACATGATTAATGTTCCTAGGCACTCCTGCTTTATTAAGTTAAATAGCATCTTTATGACACTTCCTGTCACAAACCTGAATTTTATTTTCATTATTATCTCCTTTAACTTTCCACACCAAATTTAATGTCTCACCAAATTTTGTCTCTTCCACTACAAATGTGTCTCTCCCATCTTAACTTTTAGGCTTCATCCCCACTTTCTTCTTTTGAATTGCTTGCATGTGATATACAAGGCTGCTCATATCAGTACTATATAGAGAAAGTTTTATGGTCTCTGTTGATTATAAGGTATACAGATAATTGACAGCACAAGACCTTTTGAAATCTGGTTCTAAACCTATTTTCCTACTTTAGCTTTTGGCACTGTGTGGCTGCCTCAATAGGATCCTTTTTTTCAGAAAATTGTTGAGATAAAAATGTCTTTTTCTGATGTCTCAACGCTTTGTCTTTATTTTTAGTCTTTTCCTTGCTAGCAGTGACTTTTCTATTTTTCTTGAAAACTCCAGTTTATTATTCAAATTTATTTTTAAAAGGCATCTTGTTCATTCTTTAATTGACTTCTAAGTTTCTGCTTGGTTCCAGTGACTCTGCTTGGTCACTGAATTAGACAGACACAAACCCTTGTCCTTATGGAACTTAAAAATAGACCTTCATTCAAATTTTTTTTAAAGATTTATTTATTTATGCATGCAAGCACTGGAGTACAGGCCAGAGGTGTGGGGGGTGGTGAGAGGATTCACCACAGAGAGCAGGGAGCAGAGCAGGCAGGTCAATGGAAGCACACTGCTGAGGGGAGCAGCGGGCACAGCAGGAGAGGTCTGCAGCACCATGTGGGTCCCCTCCCTGGCCAGCAGCAGGGATTGAACTCATGCTGCAGTGGCTGCGTTTTGCTTCATAGTACGTTGCTTAATCCACTGCGCCACCAGGGAAGCCCCTTCATTCAAATCTTAATGAAATCTTCAATCCTCCCAGACAGGGTTAATTAGTGCTTTGATTATAGTTTTAATAGTATCTAATAAGATTTTCTATAGGAAATGTCATGTGAAAAGCGTATTGACCTTGAAGCCCGTAGACGCTTATTGTTTAGTGCCAAAGGGTAAGAGTTAGTGTTCTCATGTTTAAAGTGAGAATAACAGTATATAATCATGGCATTGTTGGTGTGAGACCTGATAATTATGTGTATAAAAGGGCCTGATTTCTTGTATAGAATATCCTAATGGAATACATGCTATCTGTTTTACTGTTGCATTGTTTTCAATATTTGTTAATATTGTCATGATTTTACCATTAAAAAAAGTCTAGACTGAGCCCAGCATAATTCATTTGTGTATACCAAGATCTGGTACAAGGTTGGCACTCAAAAATTGGTGCAGGGCCTGCCCTGGTGGCGCAGTGGGTTAAGCAACGGACTATGAAGCAAACCACAGCCACTGCAGCATGAGTTCAATCCCTGCCGCTGGCCAGGGAGGAGACCCACATGGTGTAGCAGACCTCTCCTGCCTCACCCGCTGCTCCCCTTAGCAGTGTATTTCTGTTGGTCTTCCTGTTCTGCATCCTGCTCTGTCTGGTGGAGTCTCTCAACACCCCCAGACCTCTGGCCTGTACCCCAGTGCTTGTATGCATGGATAAATCTTCAAAAAAATTTTTTTAAAAAAATTGGTGCATTATTTACTTTCTTAGATTTTTTTGGGGAAATATATGTGTGTAAGTACTATGCCTGCTCAGGTAAGTGTTAGGGCTTCTAGTAGCCAAAAATATCTTTTATTCTATATTATTTAAATATTTACTTATGCATACAAGAACTGAGGTGTAGGTCAAAGGTGTGGGGGATAAGAGGATTCACCAGATACTGAGTAGGGAGCAGAACAGGTGGACCTCCTGAAATATATTGTTAAAGGGAGCAAGGCTAGATATGAAAGGCCTGCTGTACCTTATATATGGGTAAGCTCTCTGGCTGGGGATCTAACTCAGGCTGTAGAAGTGATAGCATTGAGATTTAACCCTTAGACCACCAGAGAGGCCCTAATTATTTTTTGTGCTTGTCTTTTTTTCAAGTTTTACCTCGTGCTGTAAGTAATACTGAATTTGGTTTTATTATTATTTTGTTTCCTCTGTTGAAATGCTCAGTAGAGAAAGAAAAGGTGAAAAGACTTAGAACAGCAAGGAAAAGCTTGGGACCATTTCTTGAATAATTGCATGTTTTAAAAGTTATCAGAAGTAATCATTAAAGATGGATG
Organism: Galemys pyrenaicus; assembly: GCA_019455555.1. Classification (NCBI taxonomy): domain Eukaryota; kingdom Metazoa; phylum Chordata; class Mammalia; order Eulipotyphla; family Talpidae; genus Galemys; species Galemys pyrenaicus. Next base: position 172,601 of record JAGFMF010011634.1, read on the forward strand.
TCTATATGTCTCTAAAAGCAAATGGAGAAACTGAATAGTAACATTCAGAAATTTATAACTATATAAAACATAATTTTTTATAATTAAATAGTATATGCATTGCTCTCATGACAATGTAATATAAAAATGCGTGAGGGCTCGTGTTTGGTCTCAAAATGCATTAGGCCTCAAAAAAGAAGTAATTCTGAGAAAAAATGAGTTGAAACTAGAGCAGATTATGCAAAATTAAATAAGACACAAGGAAAAAGAGAAATACTGGATAATTTACTCATGTGTTGAAATGTAGAGAAATAAAACAAGGGGATAGTCAAAACCAAACCAAAACCAAACCCCAGAAATCTGACTGTAAAACTGAGAATACCAGAGGGGCAAATAGAAGGCAAAAACCTAAGAGGGGCAGGGACCCAGTACACTATGGTTGAGGACTGTGGGTACGTTGGCGTTTGGTGTTTTGTGGTGACATATGTGTGAATTTACATATATGAAGCATATAGTAATTAAAATTAACTGTTACCTCAATTTAATAATAATAATAATAAAAAGAATTCTGTCATAAAAGATAAATCCTTTGTTGTAATCCATACAACTGAACTTATTTTTTCATTAAGACAGCACATTGCATAGACCACTGCATTTGATTTATAGTTGGTACTTGGTAAACAGAAGTTTTAGGTAATATTCTTCCTATCTGCATGAAGGTATAGTAGATTTCAGTTTGTGAGATAAGAGACTCTCTTATAGTATATGATACCTGAACATTATTTTACCAAGATTTATGTAGAAAGTGAAACCCTTGTAGAACTTAACCACTTTTATCTTCTAGCTGACCGTGCACTGAAAATGTTTATTTCCTTTTAGAGGCTACCATTTATTTAAGTTGTAGCTTATGTCTAGGATGAATATTTAATATGAAAATAGAAACTAGCCAGATACAAGTGTTAGAAAAACAGGTAATATAAAAATTTTTGAACAAAATATGAAGTACTCAAATTTATAGAATTTAGAATGATTCTCTAGTCAGAGAATTTATTACTGACTTCTCTTAAGGTCATCAAGATTTATCAGGTATTGTCACAAGAATGTGGGTAAGATGGAAAGTGGAAAATTTTTTCTTATCTAATTTCATTGTGACAGTTTTTCTTTTTAAAACTTTATTCTTTTATTGATCAGATCCCAGTTATATTAAAATGAGATGACAAACATGCACATATTTGATTAATGTGATAATTGGTGTCAATACATTTAGGTATAGAGTAGTTAAGATACATAGCTACCACTGATATTAGTAATTAACATTCTATTTTGATAGAACAATATTGGAAAAATAATCTACCTTAATAAAGTAGTATTATGAACTTAATGACTTGAATGAAATGAATGTTAATGTTTCTTTTGTGTTTGATTATTATGTTTGAATTTTGCCTGTTTTGTTCTTTTTTTGACAATCATACCTCTTCCTGGTCTTACATTGGGAAAATACTGTGTGACTGCTGTTAGTAGCATGTGAAGTACCTTACTCTGTTTCCTATTTCCAAAATTATATTTAACTCAGGTAAAGAAAAGAAGGAGCCTAAACACTGTATGAAAATGGTAAAGACAGGATGTTCTCATAGTGCCTTGCAGTCCTCATAGGTGTTCATATAGCCCTGCAGAATGTATGCTGCACAGCTCCAAAGTGCCACGCTACATTGTGATGTTAGCAATGCCCCTAACTATTATATTTAATACACCACTGTTTTATCACACATGCTATTTTGAGTTCTTGTTTTCACATCTTTCTTCTCCATGAGGTTGGGAGTAATACCTTACTAATTATTATATCTGAGAAAAACTGAATTTTAAAATTCTTTTGAATAACTGATGTGGGTAACCCAGCATTACCTCAGTTAAAAATAAATGAACAAACTGTAAGCATTAGAGAAAAAAAATAAAAACATAATTTGGATGTGAAAAACAGCAATCAGATTATTTATACTAAATATACTTGGATGGTGTTCATCTTAACCTTATTCTCTCTTTTAATTCTTTTACCTTTTCATTTTTATTGATTTGTTCTTACTCAGTTCTTTTTATTCTTACTCATTTTCATCTAATCACTCTCCACAGTGGGCCAAGGAAGGGAATAATATAGTCCTGAGTTTATTTCCTCCTAAGGTTTTTTCAACAGTGTACTCAATTCTGTTTTTAGAGATTACAATATATTTTGTATGTTTAAGAGGCATTATTTCATATTCCTTGACATAGAGTGTAGCAATATGTTAAAGATGTGTGTGTGTACAAATACCAAAAGGTGAAGATTTGTGGAAAAAAGCATAAAGATAATTAGAATGCCTTATGCTTACACTGAAAAAGGCAGTTGAACTTAACTGTAATTTTAAGCCCAGACTTGATATTCCACCTAAGAATGGGAGGTAAAGCGTTAGGAAGAAATGGTAGAACATATAAATTAAAGGGAAAAAAATAGAATAAAATAAAAAATAAAATATTTTTAAAAAAAGAAAAGAAAAGGAAGAACATTTAAATGCAGTGTCACTCATGGCTTTCTCAAGACACAGGTATCCCTGGGAGCTCCCCTAGGACTTGGGAGCTTTGTCCTAACGTGGGACTTAATTATAGCACCTTTTATACCGAAGGTTTTATTTCTAGATCTCATAGAACCTGGGTTCTAAATTTAGGAGATTTTAGTTTGGGGGATCTTGCTTTTAATTTTTAGCAGCAGTAGGTATAGCTGCATCTTACAGTAATTATATCACTTTTAATATACACAGATACAAGAAGGTATTGGTGTGGGTAGTGAGTGATTTCTCATTGTGTCTATGTGTATTTGGTCAGCAGTCTGTTTCTGAATAAAAGAAGTCTTAATTTTTCTAGTCATACCATTGTGACTACTACAGAAGTATACAATAATTGTGATTTCGAACCTTATTGTACGATACTTGGATATATATGTCAGATTTGCCAATTTCTTATACTCTTTACTTTAGTAGGATCTTTTGAGAAGGCGGCAGTATTTCTTAAATGAGAGTGCAATCTTTATGTGAATGATCAAAAATTAGAGTAAGTGGATGACTAAGATTGACATTACCCTTTCTAACACTGCACTGAAATAACAGAGTTTGCCTCATTTTTTATGTCAGTTATGTAGCAAGAGTGCACACACAGTATTAGATGGAGGGAGTAGAGTTGCGGGGTTGGGAGGGCAGGCAAAACACTGAATTTTAGGCTTTTAGATTTGTTAGGATTTTAAATTTATTAACTGTGTAAATGACTTTAAACATGCTAATAATTACCCTGATCTCAATAAATGAGTATGACTTCTTTTACAATGAACATTTATTACTCCCACCATCAGAAATTGGATGATAAATGCTATTTGTTCAAATGAGGCTAATTATCAGTGCATTCCTTGACCACCTGGAGTAATGTTTTATATAGTGAAACTCTCAAAAAATGTATTGAAATTATTGGTCTCTCTAGGTGAGTTTTATAATCCATTCTGTATGTGTGATCTGAAATAAGTGATAAATTGCTTTGCCTTTAGATTACATTGTTGTGACAGGAAGTAGACTACTTGTATTGAGAAGATAGTTCAGATATAACCTCAGAATATTGTAATATTATCTTGCTGAGGTATAAAATTCTTTATTCTAGTGGGTTGTAGCTGGTATTTTTTCTGTTTTATTTCTGGTAATGTACTTCAGAAGTATATAGTTAGGGTAAGTGAAACATTTTTTTTCTTAGTTCCTAATGTTTTGGGGCTTTTGTTTCAGTCCAATACCATCATTGTGACTATTTCTTTAGTGTCACAGAACACAGAAGTATATTTCTGTTTCCTCATTCATACAGATACCATCTTTAAGCTACTTGATAATTTGTGAATTATTTTGTAATTCCTGTGGATTTTCTACTGTCTGACAAAAATTATTGTGCACATACTTTAGTAGCCATTGAATTTGGCTTTACTCTTGTGCATTACACTAGATTCTTTTGTCACCTAATTTAGTAATAATTTACTTAACATCTCTTATTTTAATTGTATCAAGAAGAATGGCATAGTTTAACTTGACTCAAAATTCAGAAGGATGGATGAATGAAAAATTAATAATTTACCACCTTTGCATAATACTGAAGCATAGAATCCTAGAAGGATTGATGACAGAAAAGGTTAACAAATTTTAGCAGCTTTCATTAGCTTTACATCGTCATATGTTTGTGGTGCTGACTGAAATAGGCTTTGTAGGAGATCTCAGTCTAGGGAACTAATTACTTGTGCCGATTGCCGCACTGATGAATAGACCCTCTTTGTATCATTCCCCTGAAGACGGGGAGCAGCCTGTGATTCACGACTGCATCCTGGCTGATATTTGATAATAATTTTAGCAGATAAATGTAGGTAGGCAGAATGATGAAGTGCCTATCCAGGCTCCATGACTATCAAAGCCATGCACATAGCCATCTGTGTACCGCCTTCCTCTCTCACCTAAGCAGAATTTTATTTTATTAATTGAGTTCCAACAACTGTTGTCTTTTTTTTTTTTTTATGTCCATGCTGTAGGTATTTCTTTCTTTATTTTAAAATTATATCATCATGTTTTTCAGATATGGACAACCAAAAAACTAGAATAAATGAGCTTTAAATTTTTTCTTTTTTTAAGGACTGCAATTTTTACACAATTTTGTATTCCATTTTGATTATATTCTATCTCCTCCTGTTTATGTATGGTTGTAATCCACAGAGGAAGTCTTTGATCTTCTCATTGTCTCTTCAGCATTCTCATAAAAGAGCAGTGCATTCCTATTGTTTAAGAAAATAAAATCATGTACTATTTATAGTTTCATTGAGATAATTTTTAATTGATACATACTTGTTTGCAAACCTAATTTTAGAAAGTAGCATCTTTAAAACATCAAAATAAGGATACCATTTACATGGGTATTTTGGGGACTGTCAAGACTACTAATTTGTCAAAGCTGACAGGTACAATTTTATTAGCTCATGAACTACAAGTGAAATTTAATTTTGTGTTACTCGTTCCTTACAGAACTTTTAATTACGAATAGCTTTTTATTGTATTATTAAAACTTACAGGTTTCTGTGTTGTGTACCTTTAGTGAATAAAAAATTCTGCAGAGATTTTTTTTTTCACTATAACTGGAAAATCTTCACATTAGTATTTTTTTTATAAATTAGTTTCCACCATGTTAGATCATGATTAGTTAACGAGAGAAAGCTGACATTTATATATTGCCTTATAAGAGATCCATATAATTGGGGAAAATATAGTGGAACTTGAATTGCATGAACTCTTAAAAAATACATTTCCAATAGTATGCTTTAGATATAGCGATTATTGTACATCATATAGCATGCAGTTTTTAATTAAATATAAAAACAGACTACATAAAACAGAAATCCAATCTGATTTGCTTGAAAATAGATTGCTATTTCAGTCTATAGGAATGGTTTATTTAAAAACAGTAAATGGAAAAGAAATGCATTTTCTTGTGTTGTTCTAAGCCTCAGGGGCTAAATGTAATGAATATTTTAAGAGATTATTTTAATTAAATTCCTGCACATCTAAACAGTAATATTTTATTATCACATACATAACCATGTAACTGAGATATTCATTAAAGTTAACACTTTCTGGACCAAGAATTCATGGTTTGATTTACTGACCTTGTGCAAAAAGGCACAAATTAGGAAGAAAAATGAAGGGGGACAGACTTTGATTAATATAGGTAATGCTATACCATATTTATAATAGCCTTTTCCCTATTCTGGTTTATAAATGCAGCCACAGAGAAAGGTGCCCTGCTGAGGCTGAAATGAGGCTGAAATCAGAGCACATGCCATGAGAGTGTGGGGAAACTGATCACACTGTCAGCAATTCATTTCAAAATGATGTATTTAGTGCTCATTTCACCTTCCAAGAAAAAGGAAAAGGAGTTCCTTAGACTGGAAGGTGATATTGTTATTTTCAAGGACATACCTAAGTTAAAGATTGCAGAAAGGGCAGAATGAGATGGAGGGAGAATTAAGAAGAAGGGGAGGGGGGAAAAAGGCAGAGCAAACAAGGAGAGCTTTATGCAGAAATTCAGTGCTACCACGCTGTTTGATAATTGCTAACACATGTGGCTTCTCTGTTTCATTGTAGTCGTCCTCATGAGTTCTGGCGCCTTGACTACTGGGAAGATGACTTGCGGCGCCGGCGACGATTTGTGCGTAACCCTCTAGGATCGACACATCCTGAAGCGACACTAAAAACAGCCGTGGAACATGGTCAGTGCATAAACCACTCCTTGCCAGTAGCAGCAGGTACAGTACTTGGTAATGAAGAGCATAACTTCATTATTACAAGATACTGTAAAACGGTCCAACACCACATTTCATAATTATTTACCCCAGAAAGAGAAGTTAAATTTCTTATAGTTAGTATAGAATCCTATTAAATTATGATGTCAGCTGTATTTATTAATTACAGAAGCAAAACTTACTTAACATAGACCCTTTGTTTCAGGTAGGAGAATAAAATATTTCTCCTTTTAAGTGACACCCTTAGCTTTCAGTGCATTAATCCAGGACACTTAAATCCATTGATATCAGAAAGATAGACTTTACAAACTAAAAAGGTTTCTAGGTTCTACTGTGGGTGTATGGTTTTCCTTCAATCCTGGTATTTTAGCATGAGATTATGAAATGGAAGAGATGGTAATAAATGTCCTAGTGCCTGATACTTTCTGAGCCTTGATTTGTAGGTGGTTGTGATAGATGACTTTTGGAAAAAGAGAATGGACATTATTTTCATATGTTCTTGTTCTGTATCATCTTGTTATCATGCTTAACAAAACATTTTTCCTTTTTTGATATACTGCATATTGCTGTGATTCAGTTTATTTAGAAGTCTGACAAGCAAATTGGAAAAGCTGAGAGTTCTTTGAATTTGATAATGTATTTACTTTAATCATAGAATTTCACTTATTATTTTATAATTTTAGAAGGTCAGTGAAGATATAATGCCTGAAGAGGAAAGAAAATGCTGTTCTCCACATGATTATTTTTATGTTATAAAATAGAAATGAATTATTTTTAATAGGAAGAAATAGTTTTAATTTCTCTTATTTAGGCTATTTTATATAGCAGCTTATTGGTAAGTGATTGTATGTAGTATACAAAATAAACATTAACTTGCATTCAGTAAGGATGTTAAGAATTTAGATTAAGTCTGTGATCTTAGGTTTGGCCTCAGTCAGGCAGCTTAACCTCTTGCACTCAGCCTTTAGAGCCATTTCTAGAAGAAAATGTCCACAATATGTCATCAGATATAACACCAAATGTGACATCAGTCCTTTAAAATAAATGATCATTCAGAGAATAGTCAATAACAAAGTGATCTAAAAGCAATAATAGTCTCAGGGCCCTACATCTTCAACTGTAGGAGGTGGAGAAGGAGAAACAAGATGTAGAATTAATTAAGCCACTTTTGCTTTTAAGCTTTATGTGCTTTTTATGGGGTGCTCTAGATTTCTGTTATGTACTTTTTATTTTTTGCCCTTTTTGGTTAGTCACCTCTTGTTGGAGAAAAAAAAAAAACTTTTTATAATTTTATCCTTTGTATTCAAACAGATGCTATCACGTGCACTTAAAAACTGAAATTCAATAATTTTATTTTGTCTTGTCATTTATTTAACATTGGGTTGTGAGATCTGAAGTCTATGAGTGATAAAAATACTCTTATGAAAAATTTTTATTTTTTATCTGAAAAGAGGGACTTGTTTACAGGAGTATATATTGATAAATTGCTAAAATCCTTTATCCCGAGAGAGATATTAGCAAGTGAATTTTAAATTTGTGGCATAAATCTAATCAAAATTACTTACTAAAAATTATATATGTAATGATTTTATTATAGGATTCTTCATTTTTACTTTTTTATTGCACAATTTTATCTTTAAAAATTACTCTTAACTTTTTTTAATGCCAAGAGAGTCCTATGATATGATTAAAAAGAAATATATATTAACAATGCTTACTGTTACTTATTTTATTATCTGGGATAGATTCAGATTTGACTCTAAATATTCTAAATAATAATTGAAAAGTCAACATAGTATTTATTAGTTATCTATGTGTTATTATCACTTCTAAATTGGGAGAGAGATAAAAACATTCGTGTAATTCTCTCCTATTTGCTGATACTTTACACTAATTGTATACGGGTTACTCATTAAAACAGTGAAAGGTTTAAAAAAAACCCTAAATCTGAAATGGTATATTTTAAAAAGCTAAACAAATCTCTTTAGTGGTTTTACAATTAAAGAAAGGTATCATATTATATTGTTTTTTGAAAAAAGATACAAGGTCCAATTAATCATAATTTGTACCTTTTTCAGCTAATAAGAATATTAAATAATTCTGGAAATCAGCACATAGATTACACTGTGGTATTGTTTGATATCAGTGTAACTTTGCTAATGAACTATGTAAGTGAAGAACTTGCTATTTTAATGTCTTATTAAATAAAGTACCTTGTTGATATTTATTTTTGATTTTGTGTTAGAAATTCTGGTTTTTATCCTAAATTAGGACCATTAAAAAGGTAATGAGTATAAGCATATTAAAAAGTATGCAATACATAATAGCTATATGATCAATAAAGAAGCTAAAATTACAGAATTTATTATGGATAAATAATGTTGAATTTGAATACTTTAAAATGGTATTATTGAGGAGACTTTATCAGTCTTGTACTGTTTTATGACTTCTCACCTTTATTTATAATTGATTTAACTAAGGAGACAGGGAATTTTGAAAATGCAGAATCTTAAAATGTCATGAACTCTATTATCATTATCAAAGGAAGACATCTAACTAGAAATGCTGTCAGAGTTTTGTATGTATTTTAGTACTAAGAGCCATCTTTTTCATAGATTGATTTGATTTGAAGGAAAGCCTCTGGTGTAAAGGTGGCAGAGTAAATACCTGAAGAGTGATGTTCTCTGTTCTAGCGATCAATACTAGCCCCATGACTCTACTTCTGGCTACCTTCTAGTTAAAAACAAATTTTTTAATTCTGACAATTTAATTGCCCTGCCCAAGTTCACATTAACTTGCTTGGGGAAAAGGGCTTTAGGTAATTTTTCAAAGAGAGACCCTCCAAACTGGTTATTTGTAAAAGTCATTTTGTAATGGGAGATTTTCTTTAACTTTGCAGAAAAAGTCATATTTTTAAATTAGACTTATTACTTCCTCTTATGATTATCTTTTATGGAAATTAGCAAAAAGCAGAAGTGGATATTTGATTCTTGAGGGCATTTTCTTTCATTTTTTTTAGTTTTAAAGTATACTAGAAGTAAGTCGTAATGATTGGTAACATTCTCCTAATACATGGGAACTAAGTTTGTCAGTTATTTATCAAAGCATTTGCCATCTGGGAAGTACCTAAGGGTAAAGTACAGTCTAACTTTATTCTTTACAGATAAGGAAACTGAGGAGATAAAAGACTCACATTATTCTTGGTAGACAATAGTAATAAAATCCCAGGTTAATTGATGACTAATCAGATCTTCAGTGTTATGCTGTAGTGTGTTCTAAAATTCTTTGTTAAATATAGCAGGAAATTTATATTCAAAGTAAAACCATATAAAAGTGTTTTGAATGGTAGAAAGATTGGTTTTAATTCAAATACTGAAACATTTTACCAGTGGATTCCTATTGAATTCAAGACATTTTTATTTTATAGAAAATGCACATGCTAGTAGAAATGTATGAGGAAAATTTAATATAGTTTAAAATTGTAAGCATATGGAATGATATAAGTAACTCATCTGGTTTTCTGGGGATGACAAACCATGTAAAGATTCTAAATCATGCCATTCTCTCCTAGCTTCAATAATGTCAGATTCTGTTGCTTCCTTTACAGTATCAGCATGTATTGTGTTCTCTAATACTTTTGGGGAACTCATGTTCATTAGGCAATGAACTTGACTTGTTCGCCTAATCATCCTATTTTATAGTTTCACTAATATTTCTAGAGTAAATTTTCATGACTTTGGAGCCCTTTGGCAATAATATAAACTAGAAAGGAGAATGAGTTTAGGACACTAGTCATGTTTAAAATACTCTGTATGTGTCCTCTTTAGAATATATAGTTATAGTATACACTTCACATCATAATAATTCGATACCCATATTTTATTCACATATAAAGTCACTTGGTAATTTTAGTAATGATTTTTTTTTTCTATTGACACTCTAGCTGCTGGCATAATGGACTTTAAAAGAGGATTTATATATCTTGATAGCTTTTGTGTTCTTTTTCTGTTTTAATTTTACTTTACCCACCTGTGGTGGATAGGTGAATTAACTCATGCCCAGAGAAAGCTCTGCAGATCTTGAACTTTATTCTGAAGAGAAGTTTCTCTCTGGGCCTTCCCTGGCTCTTAGCTTTTCATCAGTCAAAAGTTGTGTTTCATAAAAAGCCTTTTTGACACATTTCTCCAGTTTTATGTAACAATTGTACTTTAGTTATTAAGTTAGGGTAAATATTAAAGCAGAACAAAAAGTGAGTTTAGATGAAGGCAATCTGTTAATGCTGATGTGAAAAATTAAATAGTTACTATGTTTGGTAATAATTTTATTAACCGTAAAAGATCAATCTAACTTTAAAATTTAACCAAAAGTGTTCTGATTTCTTCAATTAAACATTGTATTGTAGAGTACCCTCACAGAAGATACTAAAATAGTTGATACTTGGTTTAATGGTTGAGTATAACAAATGAAAGGTAAAAATATTCTTTTCTCAGATATAAACATTGTAATTACCTTTTATTTTATGCTTGGGACTGTTTTGTTCTAATTTAAAAAAAAAAAAAGTTCTGTAGCGGAAAGCTATTAGACCATTGAGAATTGAACACCAGCGCATGTGGTGTGTATTAGAGTACTGTTGGTAATTTTACTGCTGCTAACTTAAAATCCTCAAGGGGGAGTTAATTACAGGAAAACCATTCTAAATATCAGTAAGCTGCATATTTTCCATGACAAGAGGTTTTTCAGTTGAGGTCGAACAATTCCAGAATCTGAGCTTGTGAAAATAAGTAAATAAATAAATTAAAGTGGGTGTTTGTGTGTGTTCACCACACCTATAGTATTTCAAATTTTCTTCATAAAATTTTCTTTAATTCAAAAGTCATTGTTTTCAAATGTGTCAGCATAGTGAGAACATATTTAAAAATTCATAATTTCCAACTGGAATGGATGGCAAATAATTTTTAGTGATCATTAAATTCTTTTGTTTACTGAGCTATTTTTAACCACTGCATATTACCACTAGCTGCTCACATTTTTTGGTAAAAGTTGCCAATTAAAGAATCCATCCCCCTCCCTCCATGCATAAAATAAAAATAATGAGCAAGGTAACAAATTTAATTGCTTGATGCTTTTGGCAGATGCTAATCAAGTTTGGAAGTGAATATTTTTCATTCTGTTTATTGTGATTCTGACTTAACCTTTTAAAATATATTATGAAAACCAAAAGAATTAGTAAACTAGTTGGTAAATTGCTTATACATTAATATTTGGTTAGTGGTTATTTTTGTTTTCCGAGGCAGTAGTGGTTCAGAGTCCAGATTCTGGTACCATACAGTGGATTTAAATTCAGACTCTACTTTTCACTGGCTTGGTTACCTTGAGCAAGTAATGTGAACCTATCTGAGTCTATTTACTCAATCTGAAAAGGAGAAATTACCTGAGGCTTATGAGAATTAAATGAGTTAAATGTATAAAAATGCTTAGAACATAACCTGGCACTTGAGAAGTGATGTTTAATATCAGCATTTTTATTTTTTTCTGCTTTGAAAAGGAAGTTGTAAATCTAGGAAATGAAGAGACTAAAAAGTACTCATTCTGCTTTAAAATCTAACAAACAATTGTTTATTTCTTACAGTTACTTCATAAGAAAATACAGTTTGTGTATTTTCTTTTCTTGGTGTATTTGCATTTCTTGGTGAACAATTTATTTTTAGTAAAATTGATAGTAAATTGGAAAAGATCTTGTTTGGGCTAAAGGGAGTGTTTATGATTTCAAATTAAGCAAATACAAATACTTGAAACAGACTGTTATGAGTCTAAAAATTAGTAGATTTTGAGTATATTTCTCTATAGTATTAAAAAAATAGACATTTTAGTTAGATACTAATTTTTTTCAAGTGCTTATTGAGACTGTTATATGTGTGTAGCATACTATACTGTATGTGACTGAAAATTGTATTTGTTTACTCATAGAGAGTATTCAAAACCCATTATAGAAAACTTCTTTCTATGACTTTCTTGTATAAGAGAAAACCCCTTCATTCTTTTAAAAGTATGCACAATTATTGTATATAAATGATACACATATAATTTCATAATAAATCATAGAAACATTTACTTTTAACATTATCCATAACTATGCCTATTAAAATTATAGAAGCTTTGATTTATCAAGTTGGCTAGGTAACATACATGTCTAACTATTCAGGATAAATTATATAGATAAATGTTAATCATGTTTTGCAAACTGAATGCTTCTTATACTTTTTGATTTGAGGCCCTATGTCTAGGCAGAAACTGCAGGGGAGCAAAAAAACCTCTGTCTGATTTCCACATCAATAGCTGTTGTCTTCCTGGGTCAGGTGCTTAACTGCAAACCAGTAATGTCTTAATTGTAGCAAGGGTTCTAAACTTTGCCTTATGTGATATTATTTTTTCAAAATAAAATAGTTTATACACACGTGACCTTTTAAAAATCACAATCCAGAAGCTACTATCTGCTTTTGTGCTTTTCTTAAAGTGAAAGCTGCTCAAATCAAAGGGAGCCAACCTGAAGGGTTTAAGGTTGAAGTCAGAATTTTCGATTTCATTGTCTTGTTTTTTTAGCTGCACCTCTTTCTTTTCTATGTCCCTGGTTGGCTGTAGAAGCCCACCGTGTTGTTTCTTTACTCCCTAGATTTGTTGTACCTTTCCCCTCCTTCCTTTCCTTTCAGACTTCCTTGTCACAGTGCCTGAGAGTCTGGTGCTGCTACTCTCCACAGGCCGCTCCAGTTTCAGGCAGCATAAGGCTCTTTGCCCAGATGCCTCTCATCCTGGGCTTTCTGTTATGTTTGCCCCCCGGGTGTCTTAGCTTTTTAGTTTAAACACAGGGAGGAGGTAGTTTTTGCGCCTTCTCTTAGTTTCCACATTGCCTTGCTCTTGGATATTTGTGTAAGGGCTGAAGTGTGGGTTCAGGTGTGGGATGTGGGGAAGGGCCATGTAAAGGGAAGTGGGAATAAGGAATAAGGAGAAAGATTGTAGTTCTTTTAAGAACTGCTCTAGCTTTGTTATAGTCAGATATGGGCTTAAGTATCTGTTTCAAATCCTCATTGACTGTGAATCTCCTGTCTTAGCTTTGATCCTTCTTATAGATTCTCCTCCACAGTCACTCCCTAACCCACATTTTAAAAAATGTGTCAGTATCATGTTCTCAGCCACATATTTGCCTTATTTCATAGTGTTAAGCAGGTGTTGTTTCCAAAACTAGGTTCTGATTTTTTCTGTTAATGAATTTCAAAAAAAATTGCTGCTTTGAACCCTCTCCTACCCTAACTATAAATAAATAAATGGTTTGGTGAATGGTACAAGGGTCAAATTTAATGGGATTAGGGTGCTTGTTCAGGGTAACATTAGACTAGGCTTGGGGAATTGCATTTGTCAGAAGGAGCGTGCATGCCATCCCAGTCACTCTCCCCACCGTGGACGACTGTGTAAAATGACTGACCATCTTTAGCCACCCATCCTTACCTCAGTTCCCACCCCTCTGCCAAAGTATTCTTCCTGAGATGATGGACAGCTTTGTTTCCTTTTCATTTCAGCTGCAGATGAAGATATCCTTGCTAAAGGAAAACAGTCCATCAAGAGTCAGGCTTTAGGAAATCAGAACTCAGAAAACGAGATCTTCCTGGAAGGTGACGACGATACTCTGTCTTCCGTGGATGAGAAAGATTTAGAAAATCTCACCGGTAAACTCAGTGTTTCTATAGATATTTCAACTAGCTCTGGGCCAATAAACATCTAATGACTTACTTTTTCATGTGACCTCTATACTACCAAGTTTACACTCAAAATTACATAAAGATTGTTTTTGTTCTTCCAAACATTTCCCCCCTCGGCTTCAACACAGTTTACCCTTTATTGTTTTATTTAGTCTTTTTATCCTACCTGTATTCTTTTATGAATAATTTTCAATGTAAAAGAAAAAAAGTTTAAAAGCAACGACAACAAAGCGAAATTGCTTCACCTGTCCCATGGGTTACCTAATCTCTATAAAATGAGAGCTATAGTAAAACACTGCCAATTGTTTTGTAAATAAAGCATGGAGGCAGATGAACTATTTGCTTTGATATACAGGTCTTAGTGAACATGCTGCTGTATACACTTAAGTCTCTCAAAAATCCATTCCAAGAAAGCTATGGCTTTTCATAGGATTCACATATTTTATCTGATGTAGGAGTTTTGATTTGTACTCTGCAGATTTTCAGTTTTACTTCCCTTATGGGAAAAATTCTCTTGTTTACCCTGAAATTTTAGTCATTCATTAAATGGCTTTTTTTCCCTCTAATGCCTGACTCTGTCCCACAAGGAGGAAAGTCTGAAAAATTCTGTAACTTTTATAGGTAAAATGATACAATCTTCCATTTTGATCATTTTAATTTAAGAAGAAAAAGCATAAAAAAACTTTTTATCTAGGGACATATCTGCAACCTATGCTACCTTGCAATGGATGATAATGAAAAGCAAAACTAGAAGATGGCATCATCTCTGATGACTGTAACCTCTTCGTAAAGTAAAATAAAAATTAATTGGGACATACCATTATAGGATTAATGTGGGAATGGAAAGTAAGGTGGACACCGTTATTTCTAGTTTTTTCCTTCACATGCATTTACCTATTTCTTACTCCTTTATTTTGCTACTTTTCTTGCTACTAGTAATACATTCATACTGCAAAGAGGTGAAAGGGGAGTTTAATTATATAATCTTGACAATGGCAATAGGATTAAGAAGTAATCCACACTAATAAAGTGGTGTGGGTTAGAAATGAAGTGGAAATTGTCAGGGGTCTTCCGTGGGACCTAGGCTGCCCTAGCTCCTGCAGCTGTCTGCTTACTCTGTAATTGAATGTCTGAGAGTGATTGAAAAAATGTTATTTCTTCTCAGGATTACATGCTAATGTACAGAGGGCAAAAGGAGACAGCAAAAGAACACATAGCTGCTTATTTCATCCATTTATAGGGATGAGCTTTGGGAAATCATTGCTGTTCTGCAGCTATCTGCTGCCCATCTGCAAACACAATGTATTTGTACATTGGGAATAGAGGGCAAAACCTGCTCTGATCTCCGCAGAGCATCCCTTCTATTGTCCTGCTGGCACACATTAAGATTGATGTGAGATTAAGGACCAACACCCTGCAAACAATTGATGGAAATGTCAATTCATCTGAATTTTGAAATACTTATTCACCCATTGATAACCTGAATAGGTGTACCGTGTTTATAGGCACTATATTAATTCAGAACTATAAGTGCCAATCTTTCCTTGCTATTTTCTGCCCCAAAAGGAGTTGTACAAGGAGGAAGTACCCTCAGGGTTTCAAATTCACATTGCATCTATCGCTACGTAAAATACATACATATATATATTATAATTATTTTAATCCTTTTTTTAGATTTAGCTATAATATATTTATGTTCTTCTATCTGTAGTGAACCCATTGTTTTCAGTAGCTGGCTGATTTGTCTCTTTGATAAGCCCTGTGGAGATTTGATTATTCCAATAAAAATTCATTCACTTGGAAACCCACCCTCCAGCTGTTTACTCCCAGAGTCCCTGAACTACACTAATATTAGATTTGGAAGCATTGAGCAATATTTAACAGTGGAAAGGCAGGCTTAGAAAAGAACTATTTTTACCTATCTTTCATGGGGCAAAGTTGTTATCGAAGAGGTATTGTGTCAGTTTGGCACAAAAGCTGTATCAGAGAATATGGCTTAATGTTTCTCGCTTCACTGATAAGCTAGTGATGATTTTGTAATTGTGCCTCAGCCATACTATAAGCTAACCTCTGGCCTTGGAAGCTTATTGAGTCTTCCTTGCTCCTAGTTGTTGTTCCATGTTGTTAGATAGCCTGAGGCCTGTTTTTTTAAATGGAATGTAGGTGGACTGACTTAGGCAAAGTCACTTTTACTGGGAGAGTAGACCAAAGGTTTGCAGACTCCCTGTGAAATAATTGCATCCTAGTTTGCTGGAATCATTAACTAACTGCCTGTTATAAATCTTTTAATATGAGAATCCTAACTTTGCATTTTCAGAATATTGGGGTAGTTAGAATATGTACATATAGAAAGCGTTGGCAGACAGTGTGGTACTGGGTGAGAGTTATAAAATTTCTGATTGGAGTTGTATGATTTTTAAAAAATGTCATCCCAACTTGTGTACCTTGTCTTTTCCTTTTGGCAGGTCCTGTTAGCCTGAGCACACCAGCCCAGCTTGTGGCCCCCTCTGTTGTAGTAAAGGGGACTCTTTCTGTTACCTCCTCCGAACTGTATTTCGAGGTGGACGAAGAGGATAGTAACTTCAAGAAAATCGATCCCAAGGTGAGATGATGAGGGTCAGGTTTTATTTTCATGGATTTTTTTTTTTCCTTGTGACTGAATGGTGGACTGTTGTTGGATAGCATTGACGGTAAAATTTGACAAACTTAGTTTGAATTTTTTGCAGAATTGCCTCTGCCTCTATTCAAGGCAGCTATCTTCTTTAGCTTATGATGCCCTTACCAGCTAGTTAGATTATTGAATTTCATTTAGATTCAAAAACAATTTCCACTTAATTGCATTTATCATTAGCTCATTCGGGGCTGGGGGAGAACCTCGGGGAATATTGTCTATAAATATATTTTGCCTCAAAGGGTTCAGGGTGAATTAAGCTACAAGATTCAGTGAGATTGAGAGTGGAATTATTTTGTTTAGCCTTTATATTTTCTGGCTATAATACCAATATATCACTCTTCTTGCTTTGTCCTCATGACTTACTACTCTGTCGTGCACGCGAGCATGTTTTGTGTGTGTATGAGATACCTCTGTTTCCCATTACCTATAGTTGATTTTACAAGGTACTACATAATTTCCCATTCTTAAATGAAAAGGTAATTTCCCTTTTAAAATGTATTTCTGATTACTTTTCGACCATGTTGACTTAATTTTACCGAGACGTTTGTGGTAGCCATAAAGCCAGCATTAGGTTCGTTTCATGAATGTGAATGATAGAATTTCTTTTGAGAGGAAACAGTTTTTTAAAAAATGAGCAAAATAAGCAACCTGTAGAAAGAGAAAGGTTTAAAAAATTTAGTAACTTAATTTACAGACTGATAGCTTATGTATGTATGAACATACCCATATGTAGTCTGAAGTTATTGATAGGAATTTATTTGGTTTTATAATTATGTGGATTATTAAATTTCATTGATTTTTTTAAAAGTATATTAAGTTAGTTCCTGATGAAATGTTAGGGTTTTATTACAAACTTTACAAACAGATCATCTTGTCTTAGGCATGTTTCTATCTTTGTTTTTATATTTTTATCTTTATTAAGACAAGATTTTGTAAACTATATGCTATAAAGGCTGTGATGGAACTGATTGTTTTGGGCATGATAATTCAGTTAACCCAATACGTAGAAAACTTTAATTCTGAAATTTCATCAACCAGAACAGTTTTCTAGTTTGTTGCATGACTGAAATGTCCGAAAATGTTTTTCAATTTCTTTAAGAAAGGAAGGTAATCAAGTTATTTAAACTATGATTTGTGGTAGCTAGTGTGTTTGAGAGGTTGCAATTTACTAAGAATATTCGATCATTTTTTTAGATATACACTACTTAAAGTCTAAAATATGATTTAATTTAAAGGTGTTTAGTGAATTGTTCTGAATATTAGAACCTCTTCCAGTCTTTGGGGTTAGGCTATTTGGAATTATTTTCTCCTTTTGGGTTGTGGGAAGTTACAACTTTCATTTCTCTGTGATCTTATTCTGTGCAGCATCATGGCATTAATTTTCTTTCCCTGTTGCCTGTGCACTACAGCGGTCTTTCAGCCTAATCACAGAAATATTCTTGTACCATTGCAGATTGCCTCATATTACAGAAATGAAAACATTCTAAATTATATTTTTAAGTTTTTTTCAACCAATTATTGGAAGGATTTTTTTTTTTTTTTGGTATTGACTTGGGTACTGTGAAGTTATTTTGTAGTTGATGACACTTGTGTTATTTCATTAGGTTTTTTTTTTTTTTGGTTGGTCTTACCTGTATTTAAATAGGAAGGAAAAAAAGATGCTGGATTTGGGTCTTTTTTGCTTCTTGAGAAGACTTAAAAACTTTCTTCCTAGGATAGTTTGAGGAAGATATGTATCTAATGGTGTAAATGGTTTTGTGAGTGAAAAGCATGCTCATTTTAAAGATACCATTTTCATTTTTTAAACTTAACACTGTGCCCTTAAATCATTTATTAATAAATATAAGCTCATACTATTTGCTTTGAAATGTTCTTAAAAATCAGAACATTTCCCACCAAGGGTAAATTCATTTTATTATTTAAAAGATTAGTATATTTATCTGAGCCACTAATGTTGCAGTGAGTTTCTACATCTACAGGAAGAAAGACCAGAAAATAATGTAATGTTGGTTGAAAAGAGGGGAGATGATTTCAGGACTGATAAGATCAAAGTTTCTGTTGTTAACACTGAGTTATTTTCAATAGGGAGTTTTTACCAGAGAATCTTACAACATTAGCCTGTTTGGTGAAGTGAGCTAGTATCAGGGCCCTGAGGATTTTCATCTTTAAATGCTGTCCTAGGGCTCATCCCACCATACACTTCTTCCCCCAGTCAAACTTCTTTATCTAATCTTTATAAATTGCTTTTTAGAACATTTTCCCCAATATTTCTCATTCATGGATTTTCTCAATAAATGACCAACTGGGCTAATTCAGAGAATAAAATTTAAATGTAAAAGGGTAACATCTGACACTCTATACCTGAGACTTGTAATTAGCATATCTACTGGAGTTTATAGTTACCTCCAACATAGAGAAGATAAACCATTTCCTTTGGGGTGCATTCAGATTTATTAATTTTTTTAGTCAGTTTTTCTTTGTTTAAAGTTGAAATAAGTAATTGGATTTTTACCTTAGAAAAGCAGAAAGGAAGGACAAATATACTTTTCCTATATGTAAATTCTCTAAACAGTAATTTTTCTTTGGTCATAAAAATTGTATCAAACTTTTTCGTTTGAATTGCCCACAGGCAGCTGCAGGTTAATTCTGGGAATTTGATTAAAAATTGTTATGGCATTTTTATGGCATTATGACATAGTTATGGCATTTATAACTAAGCCATTTTTTAAAAAAACTGAAGTAATTTATAAATCTGGATTATTCATACCACCATTTACTGGAGAAAAGGAATATTGCTATAATCATTTCATTCTTTTTCTGGCATATGATCATTTTAAGTTTTTGTTATTTAAAGCTTGAAGAGGATAATTATTGAAGGAAAACTATCAGTTGTTGTGTTAAAGACTGGAAGGGCCCATAAACTTTTCCTGTGTATTTCAGACCCAGAGTAGAGTTTTTTAAATTACAGCGTAGAGAGGAAATCTATTTTTAACGTGAAATAATATTTTCTATTTTAAATATTAGAACCAGAGTATGCTGTTCCATACAAAATCTGTTATTTTTCCAATCTTTCAATTTTTAATTTTGAAATCTGCAGAACATAGTTGATTAAAATTAGTATTTTCTTTTTTCTAAGCATTTTGACAGGAACTTGTATGATTTAATCCGCCAAACGTGCTGTATTTGCAAATTTTGCATTTGCAAATTAGAATTCAAATGGAGCTTTCTTACTGCAGTTCCTCAAGTTCACATCTTTACATTGTAAATTATAAATTGTTATCTCACCTGCCTTCATTTAAGAACAATTCACAACCAGGCAATTACAATGTAAAGTAATGTTTTTTATTACTGTTTTCAACAAGATTGCTTAGGGTGAGGGTAAAGGTGCAAGAGAGGGAGGGACACGATCTGACATTGGCACTGAGATACACTTAACATCAGCAAAACTTTTTAAAAGAGAAATTTTACATATAATTAAATACTTTTTTTTCACTTTGTGACAACATTCAGGCAACCCAAAACAAAATGAAATGAGCCAGCGAGAGGCAGAGACAGAGAGACAGGAAGAGACAGAGAGAGAGAGAAATGGGGGAAAGAAGGAAAAGGGGAGAGACTACTATACACTGATTTGAAAATGTACCTTGGGTTTCATTTTGTGGTGGCAAAGCCCGATTGCTTCTTTTGTGTGATCTTTTAAATTCACATTGTTTGGAAGAAAACGATCACTTTTGTGCAAGAATGTGATTTTGTTTGGTTAGTTGGTTTGCTCTCTCTTTGTCGTCAGTTAAAGAAGATCTGTGTGGATCCTGTTTCTTTCAGGTAGCTTACGTAAAAGTTCGTGTCCGAAGTTTCTGCCTTTGCCGCTGTTGTATGTTGTGTGTATGAGAGCATTCCCATCTGTGTCGCTTTTCAAGCAGTCCCCAGCACCCTATAGTTTGTCCAGGCTTTTGGGATTGGTGAGAATTTCCCTGGCCAACCTCCAGGTCTGCTTGGCAGCACTCTCCAGGGCCGAATGGGGCTTGCCCTGAAAAAGGTCGAGGTTGGGCAGAAAGTAGTGAGGGCAGCGGCGGCACTGCAGGCAGGAGATGAGCTGCAGCAGGATGCCGTTGAGCCGGTCGCCGAGGCAAGCCTCATCCCAGTCTGTTTCCCGTGGGTGTTTCTCGCATTCATACAGCAGCAGCGTCTTCATGTGGTAGTTATTGAGCGGCTGGCCTGGCAGCTCCAGGTGGCGGTCCCGCAGCGTCTTCAGCACGGAGAGACACTTGTTTCGGCAGCCGCCCATCAGCAGGCGGTTCTCCGCCTCCCCGAACTGGAGCACCCAGGCATCGCTCTCCGCAGAGCTCTGTTTGCCTGTCAGTGAGTAGCACTCCTTGGATAGCAAGTTGAACCCTTCTGCCTTGACCTCCGCCACTCGATTTGGGCCAGGCCAGGGAATGTGGGGCATAGGCCACTGGGCTGCACTGCGAGGCCAGATACCGGTACACTTGAACGCAGGCGTGATTTGCACCACATAGCGCTCCCTGATGCGCAACTTGACTTCACTGGTATCTGCGATCATCTTGACCACGTCCCGGTAACTGCACTTGTCCACCGCCTGAGCCACCAGTGTCTGGAAACGTGAGCGGATCTTGCGCGCAGAGAGGTAGCCGGACGCTGTGATGAACTCGACCCAGAGAGACATGCTCCGCTTCCGCCCATCGCTCAGTTTGAGCACCGCGCAGCCGGGCAGCGAGCCGTCGTCCACGAAGTTGAAGACACCCATCTGGTTTAGGTAGAGCACCACCTCGAATTCTGTGGGTGAGATGACTTCCAGCCCCTCGTAGCGGGCATCGATCTCGCTCAGGGAGCTGATGAAGCGAGGCTCCTGCACCTCCACCTCCTTTAGCACGTCTGAGACCACCTTACAGACTTCTCGGATGGTCTTAGCGATGGCTGCTTTGCGTGCTTGGCACCGCTCCGTGTAGTATTTATTGAGCTGGTAAACCAGCTTGGCCTGAGCGGCAATCATGTTGGGGCACAGGTCCGGGCTATACACCGGAGTCTCGCAATACGTTGAGGGATCCAAGGCTCAGGTACTGGTGGTGGCCCTGCGGCTTGCAAAGAGTCAGTGCGCTCCCCAAGCCCCACTTTCACTCTTGCTTTTCCACCTGGGCTAACCCGCTGATCCTACAGCCGGTTTGCTTCCTCTCCCCTCTTTCCAAACCCTTTGACTTCTCTAGAAAATAAAACAGATAAATGATCTTTGAAAAAGAAAGGTACTTGCTGAGACTTTTTCTGGTTTTTCTTGAAGAGCAAAAAAAAGATGTGCGTGCAGGAGAGATGAGTGGGAGGGGGTGGGAAGAGGGGGTGAGAAAGAAAAATTCAGGTTACCCAGAGATGTCTGCATCCGAGATTGCCCAGAAGCCTGGAAATGAGGTCTTTTAATTTCCAAAGAAAATTTAAAAATCAGAGCGAAACATTCAGCCTTTCATTCTTAAACTTCTCTCCCACGCTGACTTCTTTGCTCAGCTTGGTGAGTGCCTTTCTCCTCACCCTCCCCCAAATGGAAGGTGAAGGATGTAATTAATGTCCTGAGAGCAGTGAAGTGCAACTCCGCCGAGCAGCACCCTTGGAGGTTCGAAGGATCCCAGAGCTAGGCTGTTGGTCGCTAGGCTGTTGGTCTCTTCTCAGGGTTCCTGTTGTAGAGGTTTTCTTTTCCTACTGGAGGCGTTGATTGGACTGGGTTTGTTTATTTGCAGTGGATTCTTCTCTTTCTCTAGGTGCAAACCGCTGGGAGTTGTTTGATACTCATTTCTGCTTCGAAATTTATAATTTTGGCCCTCACAAAATCTTTTTTAGTATGAAGAAGTCGCAGCTTGCGTTGCATCTGGGTTTTAGTTACAGGGATTCAAGGGTTTTTCTTATTCTCTCTCCCCTTTAGGTTGCTTGTGCGGATTCCACTTTTAGAGTCCTCTTTCCCTCCTCCCCTCGTCTCACTCTTTCTCTCTGCCTCCTGATCTCTCTCCCTCTTCCTCCCTGTCTCTCCCCCACCCTCCTTGTCCTTGTCCCTCCCTCCCTCCCGGTCTCCCTCTGCTTCCTCTCTCTCAGTCTCTCTCTCTCTCTCTCTCTCTCTCTCTCTCTCTCT
>JAGFMF010011634.1:195480-208879 GCA_019455555.1 Galemys pyrenaicus
GTCTCTCTCTCTCTCTCTCTCTCTCTGTCTCTCTCTCTCTCTGTCTCTCTCTCTCTCTCAGTCTCTCTCTCTCCCTCTCTCTCTCTCTCTCTCTTTCCGCTGTTTCCTGGAGTTATTTAGTTTATGAATGGTCCAGAGCCATCATGAGGGGGTGGAGCTTCAGTTCCTACAATCGCTATCCAAGCTGTCAGTGCTTTAACCAATCCCAGAGAGAAGACAGGCATGCTTGGCAGACAGTAGCAGCCACCACTGCACTTGATAAAGAAAGGGGGCAAAGAGAGAAGTAGGAAAATAAGATAGATAGTAGAGTCAAATGCTCATACACATTTTACAGCCCCCTCTTCTCTCTTATCAGTTGCAAGAAAGAAAAAGAGTCTATATAGGAGGGACTTCTTGGAGATGCTGGAATAACGGGAGAGTAGCAGTGGTTCAGAAAGGTTCACTTTTTTTTCCTATCAACATTGTGAAGGAGGTGCAAACTTGTAACAAAATTACTTTCTCTTGAAGGCAAATGGGAGGAGGAAGAAGTGTTTGGGAAAGGACCTAAATTTTTCTAGATTTTATCCTCTTGCAAAGTCTTCCTCACTTCCCTTCCCCTTCCCTTGCTTTGTTGCCAAGAACCAGAGCAATGACTGTATATGTGCACGTATGTGTTTGTGTGTGTGTGTAGAGCAGGGTAGAGTGGATATGGATGAGGGTTTATGATCATAAATCTCTTCAGTAATTTCCATATGTGGTTGAAAATGGGATGGGGTAAAAATAGTGCAATCACCTTATTTGATGATTATTTCATAATTAAGGTTGAGATATATTTATTAATACTGATTATTAGAGATTAAAGTGAATTTTACGAATTGTTTTGCTTTTGTTTATGTGGACTTTTGTTGGATATGCTTTTAAATTAAAATAAATCATTGCAATTGTTTTTAGCTTAATAGAAATGAAAGGAAGTAAATCTGAACTTAAGTTAAAGTTTTCTTAAAATTTGTATGTTGTAAATCTAATTTTGCATATATTCTTAGGCAGTACAGAATTTCACTTGTAAAATGATTTTATTTTCATAATTGACTCTTGCTTTTAAAAGACTTCTCTGCTGCAAAAATCTATAACTATCCTGTTATTGATTACACAGATGGCTTCACTCCTCCCTTGGCATTTCAGTGAAACTCTTGCATGTGCTTTTAGTATATGTATTATCCTTTCAAGCTGTACCCATTGTAGCCCTGGGAACTTCTAGATGAAAGAAGCTCTAACAGTGTTTCTGACTTACTTAGAATTGAGGGTTTGCATTTGACCCTCAGGTATTTGCATTCTGAGTCTTTTTAAAGATAAACCTAGGAGAAAGGAATAGTTTTAGATTTCATATGCTATATTCTGTACTAATGCCTTCTACTTGGAAAAAATATCTGTGAAGCCTTTGGGCAAAGGTTCCTGTTTTTGCAAAATCTAGTATGTGCCATTTGCAAAAAAATCTCTTGGGGGTGTGTGGGAGGGTTTCACTTTCTCTATTAAAACGTGACCAGGTGAACCTGAATTCAGTTGCATCAGAAAGTTTATTTCTCTCCATCTAATTGACTTCCGACATTTGGTCCACTTGGGTCTTTCTTTCTAGTGTGGTACAGATGGCTGGTACCTTGTCATCCCTTCACTCTTTGCCATAAATCAACTCCTTTCCAAAAATCATTTGGCCTTTTTTCTTTTTAAAAAATGAAGTCGGATTTATGGCTAAGGATCCGACTTCAGTGACTCGAAGTTGGTTAGAACAGTCAAAAGTAAGCTTTCCTGAAACTCTGAGCATTAGATCTTAAGTCAGCTTCTCTGCAATGCCAGAGACTTGGTGCGGTTGCTGACTCTGGCTTTCTTGGGGTTTGCAATTTGGCTAAAGAGGACCGTCGGAGCCTTGGGGGTTTGCGCTTGTGGGCAGCACGACTGCCAGTAACCTGCCTGTTGCCCCCAAGGTCTCAGTGGCTGGCGCCCTGGGAAATGTTATTGGCTAGGAGGGACACCGCTGCCGGGAGTTGGGTGTCCAGCCTGCGGAGGATCGGTAACAGATTCTCCCGAGGGCAGTTTACTGGGCGGAGACTGGTGGCCGGGCTCCAGGGAGCTTTCCCTCCCACCCAGAGGTGGCCATTTCTTCCTAGCCGCTGGTCGGAGAGCTGCCGAGGCCTCGCGGCGCGTGGACCTGCCCTGCCGACCAGCGACCAGCGGGAGACACTCCTGTGAGGAGTGAATGTTTGCTAAATGACGGGGTGACGGCAGTCAGTAGTCCATCCTCTGGCTGCGATGCGCGCTGCCTGGGGATCCGCGGCGGCACCCCTGGCACCTCGCATTCCCCTAACCCTTCCGTTGGCTGTATCCTCTCTTTTCGGGTGGGGCGCCAGGCACTAGGGTGTTCAGGATGCCCCTCGCCTGACACCCCCTCGTCCTCTCCTCCTGGCTTTGTCCAGCGCTACTTAGTTTCGTGGCAACCCCATCTCTGCGTTTCGCCACTTTTACATATGGAGACTGAGGGATGATAAAATGTTACAAATGTTTTGATTTAAAAACAATTCATTACCAATTTACCCTGTCTAAGGTAGATGCTCTAGTAAATAATAAATCAGTTAAACAAAGGCGACTTTAATTTATTGCCCGTGGTACTAATTAGAAACATCATTCGAGCAATAAACTTAAACACTTCCAGCAAATAATGCTCCCTCTTGCTCGTTCCCTTCCTCCCCCTCCCCCACGGCACTCACACTCCCGCTGCCTTTGCTTAAGGAGCTGCTTCTGCTGTGTGTTTGCAGACCCACTCTTCTCTGGTTGAATAATTGAAGGGGAAACGGTATCCGAGGAGGCTGTAAATGAAGAGCTCCTGTCACCTCTGCTTTTATGTATGTTAGTATAGAAGTCCATCAGCAGCTTCTTGAGGTGTATTAAAATGAAGTGGCAACCCCTTCTACAGGAGATACCGTATTTTATTAAAGGAGACCAAGTGAGAGAAACTCTAGAGGCTAAAAGCCACTTCAAGTCTTCAGCCGGATTGATCTGTACTCTCTTGTTATAATCCGTCTCATCATACTTGAGTTAATGAGGCAAAAGAGGGGGAGTGAAATCTGATGGTCCTTGACAAATTCATTAGGGAGGCTGCAGGTCATTTTATTTGACTGTTAAACATCTTGTTTGTTTGGTTTAGGCAGTGCCAACATCAGCATGCTCTGCCCAGCTTGTGATGTTGGGCTGCCTGCAGACATTCCTATAGAGAAAAGGGGAACATTCAGAGTGTAATTTGAACTTTTTGCTTTGGATGTTTGAGTAGCCCATAACCTGCAGACTTCACCATCAGCATTATTACATTAGGAACTTGTGAGGATGCAGATGATAGCACTGAGGAGAACATGCTTTTAGTCACTGTAAACTAACATTTAATGTATGTTCAAAGTTTAATCTGAACTTCCTCATTTCCTTAAAAAATTGAGTCAAGTTATGGCACTGGCTATAGTAGTTTTTGAAAAATGTGAGTGTTTAAGTTGCAGAAGGGTCAGAACACACACTGCGTTCTATTTTAACTTAACCATGGTTAGCCTATTAATTATTAATTGAATTCCTCTTGCAGTGAAACATTTATGTGTATAGACATTCATTTGGAAATAAATTAACTATACAAATAAGATATTTTACAAAGAAAATAGGTATATTTTAATTTGAGGCCTTTATTTTTTAAATAGAAAGCAGAAATGGGTAGTTTTTTAATGGTGTTCACCAGGTGATAGAATATTTTCAAAACTAAGATATTAAAATTGAGGAATAATGAGCAAATTAGCTAGAATGCTAACCTTATAATACTCTAATACAGTAACATAGTACTTAAATTTCACAAACATTTTCATGAAAAGAAAGCAACAATTCAATTGTAGAACTTGTTTGCATAGAGGATATTCAGTCAAGCTTTCCCTTCAGCAGTTGACTTAAACAGCCTTAGCTTAAGTGCTTTGAGAAAGAGCCCTGTCTTCCATTTAAAGGAAAGCAGTATGAAGAGAAAAAGAAAATGAATGCTCTTTGCCTGTCATTTTTATACATTCTTGCACTGCTGATGAAGCTTGAACTGCTGCAGGGAACATAGGGTTTGAAAAGAAATGATTCAGTAGTTCATGTTATGTTTCTCACAAGCAAAACCAAACTAATGACTGAAGTCAGTGCTTCTGTACATCTGACAGTTATAATCCTGTTTACATTTCTAGAGAATACAGAATCCTTAAGCGGTTTCATTTTTTTGTTGATCTTTATTTAGAAATGCGTTTATTGAGTTAAATTTTAGTAGTTCTTTTAGTTGATCGTATAACTGAGTGAAAAGATAGCCATTATTTTATTAATTATAGAAATAGCGTACAGTATTCCAACAACCTTTACTGAAGAGTTTATGGATTTCAGATTCTGTGATTTTATTTTCCAGGAAAACATTTTAAAATTATTCAAAAATAATCAGATTATTCACTTAAAAAAGACCTTCTCTGTAGGAATTTTGGGGAAACAAAAGGCCACATAGTTTGTTAGTCTTTTCCTCTGGAATCTAACTTTGAAACATCTCTCTAGTTGCTAAGTTTTTGCTGTTTTTGCACTTCAACATTCTGATATTCAACATACTGATAAAAATGCTTGATTTTTTTAAAAGAAAATTCTATAGTCAAAATAAAAATGGAGCAATAAACAGCTTTAAATTCTCTGAATTTAAAATCTATTCCAGTAAAAACAGAAAGTAAACAACCCAAACACAGTTGGTTTGTGTTAATTGATGAAATTTTATTGCCGTAATTAAAATATCACAAAGAAGCTTTAGCAATAATTTCCTTATTATAGTGTACACATGTATTAAAAGTCAAAGTAAAACCACATTCTCTGTCAAGTGATTTAATTTTTCAAAACTCCAAAATGCCACAGAGATTGTTTCTAAGCTATAGATAATGATTATTCTGGAATCAATCTAGAGAATAACCAGTAATTGAAAATTTTCTTTGAACAGTTCACTGTAGTGCCTATTAATTTTAAATGGTCAATCAAGCTGCTTAAACATGATTTTTTTTTTTTCCTCTCACAAAACAGCATCAAAAGTCCCCCCAAACCTTTTAATGTCTTTGATCAGTAACCCCCACGGTATTGTTTTTATTTGAAGAGTATAAAGTTGAGCTAATATTCTGTCAGGTAAAAGCAATAACTTTATGCGTAATAAGCCTACTAAAGTGTACTAAAGAATAAGTGTTTTCATGTACTTTGAGTGTTGTTTGTGGGCCTTTTTAAGTTTGTTTGGATTACCTTAGGTAACACTTAGGATTACTGATGTTTACACATATTAGACTTTTATAAGTCTAATTCTTGTGTTATGTAGCAGGATGAGAAATTTGAGAGTGCAATATATGATAGTTTCTTTTTATATTGAATAACAGCTGTGTGTGTATATGTGAGTACTTTATGAAGTTACACATAATTTGATCTTATCAAAATGAATAATGATAGAGCAGAGAAATGTACTCAGGAAAAACAGAGAAATTAGTAACTTTTAATGTTACTGGAAAGTACTACTATGTTACTGAGCTAGGATATGAAGTTTAGAAAATGTAAGTTAATTCAGTGAGTATTTTACAGAAGATGTTTCATTGAACTTAACTGTATTCTCATTTGTGTTGATATGTGTACTCTGGTCTTAGTAACAAATTGTGTAATTTTTTTCTCCTTTTAAATGTACACTTTCTTGAGTTGTAGCAGTTACGTTCTTTTACTTCATACTTAGGCAGTTTTTGGTTTGGAAAGTTAGAATGAAATGCACTGTCCTGCCTGTCTTGTTTCCTTCCCTCCCTCACACCTAGTTTTGTCCTTCCTCCCATCTTTCTCCTCCCCTTTCCCCCCTTCCCTTGTTAATGTGCTGTGATGTAAATATTAAATTTTACATATCAATTAACTGACTTCATAACTTACTATAATCTTCAATAAATGAAAGGGTTCTTTTAGTAGCATCAACACTTAACTACTTAGGAGTGATTGTAATTTGTGGATTATTATTTGTCACAGCTTTTGACTTCGATTCACTTCAGAACATTGAATTTTATGGTTTAAAGAAAGCGTGCTGTGCTTAGCTTACTAAAATAATACTACTGACTCACATATAAAATACATTTCTTGAGATTGTAAAGTCACCCCAAGCCCCATTTCTGCTTCCTCTTGTGATCAATGCCAGACATTTATGAAACAGATGATTGAGACTAGGATATAGATTATGCCCGAGTACTGAGATGTACTTAGTTCCAAATATAAGACTTAGCATTACAGTCTTTATTTTTTTGAGATCATATAAGACATTCTGTGCAACCTATATTTAAAATGATCATATGAACAGGTTTTTGTTATACTTTAGGAAAACTAGTCTTTTTTTTAAACCTCTTTAGTTTATTTTCATATACGTTGGCTCTAGAGCACTCCGTTTATATTATTATTAATCCTAGTAAGTTGGCATCAATTTTCTGCTAAGATTACAGGAAATTTTTAATGGACTTTATGCTATTTTTAATGTTAAAAATTTAGCCTTTCCTTTCTTCAAACATTCTGCTTTAGATTAAAAGAGATGTGCTGAGAGAGTTCTCTGATACCTTGTAGTATCAACAAAAATCTTTTGTTGGCTCTAATCTATGTAAAGAAGACATCTGTGTTGTACAAATGAAATAATATTTGATGATCTAAGGAATGGAAACTTTTTCCTTAACCATCTAAAATAAAGCTAGGATATAAAACAGCTGTCTTGGCCTATGTATATCAAGGTTCTGCCAGTCTGTTTCTTTTCTGAATTTTGCTTCTCTATCTTCTTTTATTATGTTTGGATCATAGTCTTTCTCTTATTTTCTGACCGGTTTTGTCTGTAGACAAAACCTGAGTTGGTAGGTTTAAATCAGTCTAGATAGAGTGAAAAATCTTTGATCTATGACTATGACGGCTTCCAAATGATTTGCTTGCTGGGACCAGACACTGTCCATGCCCTTTCACTTTGCTATCAGATAGGTATACACAAAGGATCTGAAAGGCTACCAGATGCATAGTTAATCATCATATTAGATAAGTAAAAGGATCCAACTATTCCTAATTAGATCTTCTCTTTCCAGTAGTTATTTGTTCTGTAGTACCTTGTTGGTTAAATGCTCTCAAATATTCTAATCTTTTTTAAAAAAAAGTCCAAAACTTGCTGTATTTTGTAGCATCAATTAAGAATAAATTATACAAATCTGTTGATTTTTAATATAGGTTGTTGCTTTCACATAACTTAGCCTGAGTAGATAAGGTAAAGGGAGATAGTAAGATAGTATTTAGAAAGCATTAGTGTAGGGGGTTGGGTGGAGAAGAAGCCCTGAATTTTTTTATAGTATGACCACAAACTATACGAGTGACCTTGATCAAACTGCTTTCTCTATTCACTATTTTCTCATTTGCTAAATGGAGGGATGAGTTAAAAGTTTTTTCCTGTCTCTTCTAGGTGTAAAAATTTATAACAATATAATTAAAGTTGCTATGTGTATCTTTATTAGTTGACTTCAAATCAGTTATCTTCTGCAAAAATTAGGCTTTAATATTGCTCTAATATAGTACAGTTTTTTCATTAATGTTATAGAAAGAATAAACTTACAAATGGTTCATAGTTTAGGCTTAAGGGCAAAACATTACAAATAATAGATTGGAGACACTTGTGAGGAACAACCAACTTGCAACTTGGAATAAGCTCTTAGTTACTAATTATTGTTTGACAGGAGTTGAATCATAAAAATATTAAATAAAACCAGTATGAACTCTTAGACCCACATACACATTTACATGTATGTATAAATAGAGTATGCTTAAAGGGGTACATAAGAGTAGTGGGGCCTTTTTTCCTCATATGTTGAATGGCTTTCAGTGTTTCTGACATTTTCATTAAGATTAGGTATTCTGTAAATATTTGGTCTTGATGCCAAAGAAAGTTCAAATTCACAATTATCTTAAAAAAAATAAAAAGTCACTGACATTGCTCTCTGTGACCGTCATTTCACCATATTCATGTTGTTTTAGAAGGTAGATCGAAGCAGGGAAATGAGTTTGAAAACATGAGCCACTAAGTGAGTAAAAGTTTTATTCCACTTTCTCATACTTTTCACTTGTTTTCATCAGAAGATCTGACAAGCATAAAAGTGTTAACATCTTTTATTTTACAGATGTTATTAGTTTTCTCTCAAACTTATAAAAGATGCTATACTAGAGAAGCATGGTAGGAAATAATTTCAACACCTTCTCTCACTGAAGTGATAACTTATTTGTCTAAGCTTGTAGATATTTTTGGAGAGAGCGAAGTGAGGCAAGAAAAGATAACGGAGAGATCTAATTGTTCTCATTTTGAGATATAGATCAATCAGTCTGTCCTCTGTATTACAGGTTCTTTCTAAAATAGCTTTCAGTAGACATGGCTGAGTTATTTATACTTTTATTTTGTGTTATTGGAAGCCCCTCATTAATGCTGAAGCAGTACCAGCTGACCACTGAGAGAGCTGGTGATGATGTGAGTTTGCAAAGCAAAGTTAAAGAACTAAAATGAGAAATGTGTTGCTATTTGTGAATTTATGTTTTATCTCACTTCACTTGAAAATTTATGAGTAGCGTGGCTTAAGGGTGCTGGAGCTGTGTGTTCCAGGGCTTGCCCCCACTGATAACACCCTTGTTGGCGTGAAAGTGCAATGCAAATTATGACAGTTACAACCTTCTGTTTTGTTTAACCTGTCAGTAGATTTCCTGGCTCAGTGCTGAGGGCAATGGTGTGTTCAGCTAGTCCATATTCACCTAAACTTAAAAGGTCAGGTTTCTACAGGCAAGCCTAGTCAAAGCTTAATTGATGAGGAGGGCAGGGAGACAGAATTTACTGTTCTGTTGGCTAGTTTCATATCGTTAGGTTGTCCTGAAAGCATCAGGCAGTCACAGCCCCTTTCATGTAAGTGCTGACCCTAGACAGGAGCTGACAATCAAAGGAGGCAGCCACAGGAACCAGTGCAAGTAGGCTATTGATTTTTCAGTTAGGTCTAAGTAGTTTGTAGTATGGGTAATGGGTGACAGAGGCAGGTATGTCATTATCAATGAGCTCCAGAACAGTAGCGACAACCCTCTCTCATATTTCCTTCAGCACTGACAGTATGCATCCAGAGGCGGTCAATAAATCGCCCAACCTTTAACTGACAAGTGACTTGGAGGTTTAGGTTGAGGGGCAGAAGTTATAGAGCTAAACTTCTCTACTTGAACATGCACTGGGTCTAGCAGTGGGTTTAAGTAATTACATAGTTGTGAGGTTTTTTAAAGTTTTGATTTGGATAAGTTTGTGCAACTCTGAAAATGTTTCCTTTTTTAAGTCTTGAGTATTTAAGAAGTTATTTACTTGGTTAAGAAATAAAGAAATGGGTCAGTCATTTGTAAAGATACTCTACAATGATAATTAAGTAATAAAACAGCTTTTAATTAAACTAGATTCTTCTTTAATCAAAATTCAGTAATTAGTAATGTCCTCTCAAAATCCTTTTAAATTCCTGAATACTTTTTTAAATGTTTTAACTGCAGACCAGTTAAATTAGGGGGGAGAAAACTCTATTTGTAAGTGTGATGTATTAGCCACTGAGCAGTTGCTATTTGACCTTCAAATTTGTTTTATATGACTTTTCATAGTGAAATAGTCAAGAAGAGAACTTTTAATGATTAAAGTTTGATGAATTATGGTCACTTCCGAATTTAAAAAGAATTTTTAAAAAATCTTTTCATTTGGATATTTACATTTAAAAATAGATACAGTTTATATTTACGTAAATACAAAAATGTGGCAGGTTTTGATTGAAAATACACATGTTCTAATAGGTGTATAAAATAATTTAGAAATATTTTAAAGTTTACCAATGTCTATTTTGTTACAAAATGTAAGTAATATAAAGAGAAGGTAATATTTATAACTAGAAGTGGGAGTTGGGGTTGTACCAGGACCCTTGCAAACCATCATATGCTTACATTTTCTGAAAACTTTAAACAAATTGAAATAAAACAGAAAAGTAAATGTTTTTAAAAACTTCCTTACATAACTTATCGCTGTGATATCTTGCTTAACACTGTGATATTGCACAGAGCCAGAGTCTGAGTCTGCAGTACCATCTACTGTGGTATACACTGCGGGGCTGCATGAATCATTTGAATTTACCCAATGCCACTGAAAATTCATTTTTTCTTTTTAAACTGAACTGAAGATATGGATACTTAAATATTCTCCAATTTTGCAGTGACTTATCTGTTTGAATAGCCCTGTATTCTTTTAGAAGAAATAGATAATACAGTTTGAGGTAGTGAAAGATGTTGAATTGTTGTCTTAGTTTTAAAGAAGCATTGAGATTATGTAATTAATATTTAATGAAATTTTATTCAGATCCTTTGAATTAGTTATCTTTTGAGGCTTTACAGATTCTTAAAACATGATTTCTTTTAGAGTCATTGTTTTTCTTAATCATTCACTTAATCTATGTTTTTGTTGTTGTTGGACTAGACAAAAGATGTACATGAGGATTTTGTAATCTTCATATTTTTAGCTATAAGCACAGTTTATTTTGCTGTATTTGCAGTCTTTCCTGAATACAATGTTGTTTTCAGGAATAAAAAAAAAAAAGCTGAAGAAAGGGGGACAAATTAAATTTTCATGAAAGAAAATCCTAATCAGCAGTGACAGTGTAAGAGAAAGATGATTGCCACTTGGTCATTGTGGAGAGGCACTTAGATTTGGTGTCAGTGCTTCTGTTAATGATGACTAATGTCTTTCTTAGAGCAAGTGCATGCTCCAACATACTGCTACAGCCAGGGGTGCGGGGGCGGGGGTGGAGGTGGTGTGTGCTGAGCAATAGGCATCATGCAACAAAAGCATTAGGTGTCCTAAAACAAAGACTTTTTAATGCAATCAATTTGGCAGTCTCTGTTACTAGAAAAGTGTAAACCTAATTCGAAGGCATTTACCAACAGATACCATACCCAGTACTATGAGATATTATTTCTAAATTAAGATACAGAAATAAATCAAGGAATGTTAATAAGATGTGCTCCATATATATATATATATTTCACAGGAATGGGCACATACAAGTATACAGAATCACTTATGTTAAGAAAGTTTTAAAAAGAGAAACTTTCCACATGTTTTCTTATCTGCATTGCTGTATCCTCAATAAGTGCTAGATAGCTTACAAAAGAGAATGAATGACTCAAAGGATCTTTTTAGGTCTTTTAAATATATTGGTTACAAAAACATGACATGTGTTATTTCTTCAGTTTTTCCCCAAAGTGTAAGACTTTTCAGAAGGGCATTTGCAATGCTTGTCATATTTTTTCATATATATCTTTCTGGACTGACATGTCTTGAGAACCATGAGAACACAGATGTCATTGCATTCAGACAACACTAATTACTCTGGGATTTTTGCAGCCTCAGTGCCTGCATGTAACTGTCGATTATGATTGTTCATGCAGTCTACAGTATGGACACTTTGCACATGAAAATAGGGAGATGCAAAAATAGTGAGACAGGCCTTTTATTCCCCTATTGTTCTCCAATAGAACTTGGAAGGAAAACATTCTTGACATATCAGTTTCATTCAGTATTTTGCATTTAAACCATGTTTTAGCAACATTTTCCTTTTTGAAATAAGTGTATTATGCTTAGTGTTTTATGAAATCTATTATCCATCTGTTCTTTAACCTTCTTGTACAGTCTTCTACATTACTTTGTTTTCTTTTTGTTTTCAATTTTAATGGGAAAACGTGATATAGCTTTTAGTTTAAAAGAAACACTAATTGTGAAATGCATCTTTTGAAAGTGACAGTGCAGAACAATAAATATGTATGATATGTTTTTCTGGTGTGTGATTTAATGTTTAATGAGAAGCTGCAGCAAGTATGACTAGTCTCAATTTAGATAAGTGCAATCATCTTATGCCTTTAACACAGGTCAGTTCTTTGTTTAATTTTTCTCTGTAACATTCTGGATTTCTGTTGATTCATTTTGTTTAGGTGGTTTCAAAATATCAGAGGTCAAATGGTGGTCACATCTAGACCCTCACTATTAAATGTGAAGACCAAGTGCATGTTTTGATAAAAAGCATAATCTGTGTTAATTACTGATTGAAAATAAAAAACTACAATAATGTAACTTCAAATGCTGATGAAGCAGAAATTGAAGCAGCTTGATCAAAGATGTATGATGAGATAAAGCTGCAGTCTCTGCTGTACAGTTATAGTAATTATGACTAATGAACCGTCCAGTCTGGATGAAATGGCATGCCCACAGGGACTATGTCCAATCAGTTGTGACTTATGCAAGCCGAACAAACCATTGATAGGGTTCCAAATTCTGTATCACAAGAAATATACTCTTTAGTATTAACATAACATTTTTAGAGTAATATAAAATGATTCAAAGTTATATAAATTTTGTTAGATATATAATTTTTTCATATACTTATTAAAGTTAAATACATATTTATTGTGACCTCTGTTTTACCTCTACGTCCTTAAACACACTTAGGTCTCTTCTGTAACTTTCTACTTGTTTTATTGTCCCTCTTTTCTTAGAACCAGTATTTGCTTTCATCAGGGAATGTTGGTATATTGTTCACTAATCTGATATTAGAGAGATGCTTTCACAATAATATGTATATTTATTATGTGTAAGCATTGCTTTAATTGCTTTATATGTGTTAATTGATAAATCCTGACAACAACCCTTTTAGGTAGGTACTACATAGTGTCCTTTTTTTTTTTTTTTACAAATGAGGAAACTGAGATCTGGGTAGATCCAGTAACTTGCTCAAGATAATATGTACTTACAAACTCCAGTTAAGTTCAGGTCCTTAAACTCCTTCACTTGATATGTTTTAAGTAACTAGAGCTTTCAGGATAGAGTTTAAGAATTGCATGCTTTTGATACAAATTTGTATCTAAAATGCAAAAAGTGTGTTAATTTGATGCACTCTTAAAAATCTGTGTAAAATTTTTTGAGTTGAAATAGAACAATCTATTCACTACAAAAATATAGCAGTGTTGGTGAAATAAGTTTAATTAGTTTTCTTATGAAATACCTACACTAAAGTTTTTCTCTTAAGTCTAGTATAGCCTTCATCTTAATTTCTCTCTCTCTCTTTCTTTCTCTTTCTCTCTTTCTCTCTTTCTCTCTTTCTCTCTTTCTCTTTCTCTTTCTCTTTCTCTTTCTCTTTCTCTTTCTCTTTCTCTTTCTCTTTCTCTTTCTCTCTCTCTCTCTCTCCTTCCTTCCTTCCTTCCTTCCTTCCTTCCTTCCTTCCTTCCTTCCTTCCTTCCTTCCTTCCTTCCTTCCTTCCTTCCTTCCTTCCTT
>JAGFMF010011634.1:208929-224884 GCA_019455555.1 Galemys pyrenaicus
CCTTCCTCCCTTCCTCCCTCCCTCCCTCCCTCCCTCCCTCCCTCCCTCCCTCCCTCCCTCCCTTCCTTCTTTCGAAAAGGTAAAATTTTATTGAGAAGGAAAGGAACAGAAAGGGATTCCTAGGCCACGGAGGGGCAAAGGAGCCCTTAATAATTTCTTTTTTTAAAAGAAAGATTTACTTATGCACCGAAGAACAGGGTGTGACCAGAGGTGTGGGGGATGAGAGGATTCACCAGAGACAGAGTGAGGAGCAGAACAGGTGGATCTATTGAAATACACTGCTAAGGGGAGCAGCAGGTGAGACAAGAGAGATCTGCCACACCCTGTGGGTTAATTCCCTGGCTGGGGATTGAACTCTTGCTGAAGTGATTGCTGATAGCTTCATAGTGCTAAGACTTAACCCTTTGTGCCACCAGGGAGGCTCCTTAATAATTTCTTATCCCAGCACTTTATACATTACCTGCTAGACAATAGGTATTCAATGTGGAAAGGAGAACAAAACAATGGAAGGAAAGAAGACAATGATTCAGTAATTCATTATTTCCATCAAATCCATGGTTGGTTCTGTTTTCCTTGGCAAGTTTATATTTAGAGGGATGGAGTAAAACAGGCTGTCATTATTGTGACTTAAAAAAAAAGTCACTTTAAAAACTTTAGCTAATGAATTTTATTTCCCATTGACCCCCAATGTAAAGTCTTTGTCTATCCAGGCTAGCTTCCTTGCTTATGAAATGCTCCATAGCAAGGTCTCTTGGTACTTATATTTCATTTATCAACCTCAAACAGTTTGTGTGCTTTCAATTTTGTTGTTTCCCCTGTGTTATTATCTATGTATTTACCTCCTTTTATGAACTTACTAATGTGAAAAGTTACTGAAAAGCATGCATGATCTTATTTATTTGGTGGCATTATGTGACAAGATGCCTAGTATATGCTTAGTAAATACCTGCCAACTGATAATTTTGATGCCTACCTCTTTCTAGCAGATTTCTTACTATCACTAAAGTCAAATTTTCAGTATAACCTTCTAGAGGTAATGTTCTGAAAGTCTTTTAAAGCTCAATTGAAGTGATATTTGCACAAAAATAATATTGAACTCTTACTCCGTGCCAGGTACAATGCTAAGCACTTTGTTTTAATCATCTCAACAAACCCATGAGATATATAGTATTGTTACTTTTGTTTGTATATTATAGAAACCAAAGCACAAAGTGATTAACATGGTTCATTCTAAAACTAGGACGTAGCAATGAATGATTTGCAAAAATGTTGACAGTTTATTTTAAAGCCCTCTAACTTCTATGGTTTTTCTTTCAATGCCTTTGCTGTCTTTTGTTTCCTTAGACCCTTCTGAAATTATCTATGATGGCTCCTTAATTTCTTAAATGATGTTCATTATATACCTACATACCCATGTCTTCTGAAGATATTCCAAACCCGTCTTTCTTCCTGTTAATTTTCATAAGAGGGGGATTAACCATTGTTATCCTGCTTTAAAATGTGACACGATCAAATAATGAAAGCAGATAGAGGGCTGTCTGATGTTTTTTTTTTAGGTTCATGAAAGACCAAAAGATCGTCATCAATATCATTATTTTTTGCAAGTTTGGAAATGATTGCAGTATAAACTATGTTGGGTAATCTGGTTAGGAATTTTCCAAAGTAATATGTAGTAAATCATAGGAAAAATACTTGAAATTTAAATCTAGTTTTAAAGTGATTGGTAGTTACATCTATGACTGTTTATAAAAGATGGAAATGGAGTTAATAAAATGTTGCATATTTTATACTTAGGAAACATTGTGGCTTATAATGAGTCTTTATATAAAACAAACGACTGTTTATCAAAGAGGAAGCCCTTTGCCAAATATAGTAAGCTCTCAGAAATGAACTGACATCAATTTCAGTTTCTCTTTAGAGTCAGCTTTTACATTAAATTGATGGCTTTCTGTTTCATTATTGCTTCTACTCTATATTTTTAAAAGTCAAATTCATATTATTTTGATTGCAAGAATTTACTTATCGAGTTCTTACTTAAGTCAGTTCACATTTACCTAAAAAATTCATCATTTAAATATTGCTTGTGTTACTGAAGACACTTTATTTTTTATTGAGGTAATTATTGGTTTAGCTATATCTGACCTTTTGCGTCTTTATATTCCACGTGTAAAATAATACCATCCAGTATTTGTCTTTCTCAGACTTACTTCACAAAGTATAATCCCTCTAGGCTATTGTTGTTAATGGCAAGTTTTTTGTTTTTGTTTTTATTTTTCTTTAATAGCCAAGTAATAGTCCATTGAGTAAATATACCACATCTTCATAATCCACTGATCTGTTTTTGGGCATTTTAGTTGTTTCCGTAGCTTGGCAGCTAGCTTGAAGTCAGTATCAGTTATTGATCTGTCTTTAATTTATTTTCTTTTTTTAGGATCTGTCTTTAATTTTTAAGATTATTCTTAAATTCCTCATAAATAGTTTAATTAGAAACCTTTAAATAGAAGTTCAATAACATCCTAAATGGTAACTTCTATTTTGAACTGAGTCTTTTTATATATTGTGTTTTACTAAGTCATGAATTTTTTTAGAGAGATTATTTTTATTAATATTTTTTTGCATAGAAGAACTAGGTTGTAGGCTAGAGGTGAGAGGGGGTGAGAGGATTCACCAGAGACAGTGTCAGTCATGCATTTTCTAATACCTTTGTCTCTTTCAAATATAATTCAGGCATTGTAAATTAATATTCAGAACTGTTACAAGTATCATGGTTCTTTATAAATTTCTTTTTTTCCCCAAGATTTAATTATTTATGCATATAAGAGTTGGGGTACAGGTCAGAGTCCAGGGAGGTGAGAGGATTCACCAGAGACAGAGCCCGGAACAGAAGAGGCAGACTGACTGAAACACACTGCTGAGGGGAGCAGCGGGTGAGGCAGGAGAGATCTGCTTCGCCAAGTGGGTCCCCTCCCTGGCTGGCAGCAGGGATCGAACTCTTGCTGCAGTGACTGGGGTTTGCTTCATAGTGTGTTGCTTAACCCACTGTGCCACCAGGGAGACCCCTCTTTATAAGTTTCTTATAGGGGAATTGAAATGTTTGAGGTATATAATTAGAACTTTAGTGATACTTAAAGAATTTAAAAAGATATAATAGTTTAAATGAAAGAACATAAAATCATTTCTGTGCTTGATTTTACATATGTTAAACTTAGGTCTTATTCATGGAAAAACACTTGAGGAGATGACCAAAAATGAAAACAAAGTGTAGAAGTAGTAAATTTAGGTGAAGTTAATCTTCTTCACTGTTGTTTTAACATTTATTCAGTAAACTTAAGTATATAGAAATGTAAATATATTTCAAGCATAATATGTTTTTAAATAACTTTAAGGTTGTATAGATTTACCATATTTTTACTTTTTGTGTTAAACTAATAAACCATGAATCTATTATGTGTGACTTATACTTTGTCATGGAAAATGTGAACTGGAATTACCAGAAGAGCTATCATATAAAAAGTATATATAAAATCTTAGTATAGATGTAAATCTTTATATAGATATAAATCTGTGTATAAATTACTACTCTACAGTGTCCTATGAAGTCAATATAAAATATGTATATTTTAAAGAGAGTGCAACTCTAATGTTTTAGCCTTGTGATCATGTGATACTAATATTGGTAATTCTTGTTGTCAGATTGCTAAGGTCTGTGTATCTAGATTTTTATATAAATGTGTATTAAGGTTAGAAAAAGAGTACTTTAAAATAAACTTAATTTCTGGTAGCAGCAAAACAAATAGGAAATAATTTCGGCCATATAGTAGTTCTCAGTTTAATAATATTTGTACTGTTTAAATATGAGGTCTTTAATGTATTGAATGTGAATAGTCTTAAGAAAAAGTTTTGTAGATTATATATGTATCATATGACCTTTTAATATTTGCTACTTCATGGAAGTTGACTTTACTTGGTTAGGTCCCTGAGTTTCATATAACTTTCACACTAGGAATTTAAAAATTTATTTTCTCCCCTACTCTTTTAAAAAACATGAGTCAAGCATGGGTGTGTGTGTGTCTGGGATATTGCTTATGTATAGAGAAAATGAATATGCACTTACATTACTATTTATGACAGCTGCATTTAGCAGTGAGAGTATGTGTATAACTATGCTATCATTGCTATCATTATCTCTTCTGCTCACTCATTCAAATTTGCAGATAGAGTAAATATACATAGCCTTCTGTAGAAAAATTTAAAGTTGAGATTGCAAAGGGGAGATAAATATCATTGGAAAACAACCAGTGAATACTCAGCAACAATGAAAAGAGCTGAGGTGTGCAGAATATTATATGCTGATTGGTAGATTTGCAGACAAGGAAAAAGGCATTGACTAGCCTTGTGCATTTAAGGCCAGTCTTTATGTACGAGCCAAGATGCTCAAGAGATCCTCTGAGCAAAAATAACAGGAAAGAATTAAAGTGAGAACTAAAAAGTATACAAAATGGTAGAGACTGAAGGATTGTCATTGATGTGGTGAATAATGAGATCAGAGTCACAGTAGATGAAGTATAGTACTAGACAGAATAGAATCTCGTCAGAAAGATGTCACAGAAACCATATTGTGTTCTAAGCATGGATATGGGAATCTTCTAGGTACATGTTTGGAGGTTGAGGTAGACAGTTCTTGATCAAAACAGTAATGATTCTCTTACATTTTTAAGGTTAAACTGTATTTATTAACTTTCTATAGAAGAAAGAAAATAGTATGTGTATTACTTTTATATTGCCACTGTAACAGCAGCACAAACTTATGGCTTGACTAATGTGGGTCTCACTGGCCTGAAATCAAGGTTTTGGCAAGATGGCATTTCTTTCTGGAGATTCTAAGGGAGAATTCCTTTTTTGCCTTTCATATGTTCTACAGACCTATCACATTCCTTACCTTGGGCTCTATTCCACTCTCTTCAAAGTCAGCAACCATAGGTTGAAAGATTTCTTACTTTGCTTAACTCTGACCTCTTCTGTCATCTTCTTCCACTTTGAAGAACACTTGTAATCTAGGTATCTTATTTTAACATTAGCTGATTAACCATCTTAAGTCTCTCTGCAATCTTGATTTCTCATTACCATGTACCTTATTCATGGATTCTAGGATTTAGGATGTGGACATTTTTTTAAAAATTTATTTATTTATGCATACAAGAACTAGGGTCAGGCCAGAGGTGTGGGGGGTGAGAGGATTCACCAGAGACAAAGTAGTGAACAGAACAGGCAGATAGACTGAAATACACTGCTGAGCTGAGCAGCTGGCAAGACAGGAAAGGTCTGTTGCGCCATGTGGGTCACCTACCTGGCCAGGGATTGACCTTGTGCTGCAGTGGCTGTAGATAGCTTCATAGTGCTGTGACTTAACCCCTACACCACTAAGGAGGCCTCAGGACAGTGGACAGTTTTTGAGAGAGAGATTATAGTTAGTCTTCCATTATTTAGGTAAGTTTTTATCTATATAAGTTTCCCTAACTGATTACAGAATAACTCATTTTTATCATATTGAGTAGATAAACTGGTGACAATAACAAATTAATATATGATGTCAGATTATAGTGCTACACAAATGAAACCTATAGAATGTTATGTTTATCTAAAAAAGTAGACTGAAACCAATAAAATGTGTGACAAAATTCTCAGTTAAAGAGTTTTATTTATTATAACTTGAAGCGCAGGTTTATTCTAGAAGTTATTATAGTTTCAGATAGCACTTGCTATTGGTAATTATTTTAATTGGTAGTGACTTGATTTATGAATATAGACCTATATCCTGTTCTCCTAAGTGTAAGTTTGTAGTTTTCAATAGTTGAATTCAGTAAAACCCTTAAAGGGGGGACAACATTTTATCTCTGTGTATTCTATGAATGCATACCAGCCAGAGGCACTAAAATGCTCATAGGCAGAGGTCAGTTTCCATACTCTCAGTTAGCTTTACCTTTTTCCAAGGATTTCCTTCTTTGAGTTCTAGGTCACAGTACATCATAGGAGTGAATAACTAAGCATTTAAAGTCTACACTTCTTTGATTTGGGCTCAGGCCTATCACATAATATGTGACATGTTTATCATGTAAAAGGAAGAACATGTTTTAAAAAACTTATTGATATGCCCACTGTTGAAATTTTGCCTCACTTGTTTATTTTTTACTGATTCTCTCCTCTCCCTTCATATGTGTATATGGTATATATGTATAGAAACACACTCAAAATTCTTTTGAGTCATTTCTAAATATTTAGTGTATGTTTCCTATAAATACGAACATTTTCTTAATTTATGTTAACCACAATAGTTATCAAGTTTATACTTTATTCATGCACATTAATATAAATATCCTTTAATTAATGTTATATTAATATAAATATCCTTTATAACATTTTAACCTCCAGAAGAGGGTCTATTCTAGGATTAGGCATTACAGTTATTTTCTCCTTTTATGAGACATTTCTTCAGCCTTTGTCTTTTTTTGACTGGTTTGAAGAGTTTAAATTCTTTCCTCCCTTTTTAAAATATAGAATCGTCCTCATTTAAATTTTTCTGCTATTTCCTTATGATTAGATTCAGGTTATGCATGTAATGTGAGCCCTTATGTAAACAGTGTGTCTAAATTCTCAGTTTAGCATCCAGGGTCACACAATTTCCATCAGTCCATTAGTGGTAATACTGATTTTGATTGGCCAGTGAAAGTGTTGTTCAGTGTATTATTTTTTTTTTGCAATTAATAAGCAATTCATAGTAAAACTATAAAAATACTTCTCATTAAAATTCACTCCCTGGTGCCTAAAATTAATCATGTATTCGTGCATTAGTGTTTGAAACTTAAGTGTGAAGTCCATATTTAGCATAATACAGATATAAGTAGATATATATAGAAATAATTTATAGATATGTATATACACATGTTAGTACATATACCTATAAATTGCCTAGAAAATCTAGAAGCCATGGTACTTCTAGTAGTGATGAGTAAGTATATCTAATGTCTAGATCTTAATTTCTGATAGCAGGATTCCTTTGAGAAATGACTCATCCTAGGACTGAGGCAAAGAATATACAAGGTAAATGTGGAGCATATTTTACTGCCAGAAAGTAAGAGAGTGCTCACAAAACAGAATGGTAGGGTTATATTGAAGGGACATGAGAGTCAAATGAAAAACGCAGTGTCCACAGCTAGACTAGTTTGAGCAATGAAATAAATTAGAATTGGATTAGAAATGAAAGTATAAAATAAATATGTATGATTCCATATAGATATAAATAAGAGACAAATTACTTATTGAAGAATTCTAACTAATTGTGGAGATACTTCTAAAGAAGGTGGAGCAAAGGCTTATACCTAAAAAGTGTGTATTATGCTTCCCAAGACTACAGTATGGAATGGAAAGGAGGAAGTAAATGTACCATGGAGACCTATCAAACATAATCCTTAACCACAGGTGATCAGGGTTACTGTTATAAGCTATGTTTGTAGCATGTATCTCTGATATATGATGAGAATGGAACTGTGCCTTTGTAGTCTTCCTCCCCAAAATAACCCTAGTTTAATATGAGAACATTCTTCAAACCCAAATTGAAGGATATTCTGTAAATTGCCTGTTCAGTACTCCTCAAAGTTGACAGGGGCATCACAAATAATGAAGGTCTTTAGAAACGGTTAAAGACAGAGAAGACTTAGAGGCTTTAACACTGAATTCAGTGTGACTACTCTGAATGAAAT
The DNA here is from genome assembly GCA_019455555.1 of Galemys pyrenaicus. Lineage (NCBI taxonomy): Eukaryota > Metazoa > Chordata > Mammalia > Eulipotyphla > Talpidae > Galemys > Galemys pyrenaicus. Next base: position 216,687 of record JAGFMF010011634.1, read on the forward strand.
CTTGGAACAGAAAGAGGAAATGGGGGAAACCACTGAAATCTGAATATATTGTTCTTTTAAACAACTCTTGTATATATCTTTTTAATAATAGTTACAAAATAATTATCTTATATCCTCTCTTCCACATTGATCAGTAGTCATCATACTTTAACGTAATACTGCTCTGTCTCAGTTTATCTGTTCATTATTGGTATGGACTTAGGAATTTCCAATTTCAGTAGTTTGGATTATTAACATTTTATTTTAAGACTAAACTCTTTCATTTTTTAAAAAGATTTATTTGTTTGTTTGTTTATGCACAAAAGAACTGGATGGAGTCATGGGAGGTAAGAAGAATCACCAGAGACAGAGTGGGGAACAGAACAGGCAGATTGACTGAAATACACTGCTGAGGGGAGCAGTGGGAGAGACAGGAGAGGTCTATTGGGCCATGTGGGTCACCTTCCAGGCTGGCAGCAAGGATTGAACCCATGCTGCAGTGGCTGAAATTTGCTTCATGGTGCATTGCTTAACCCATTGCGCCACCAGGGAGGCCCCAAGAAAGCTTATTTTCTTACTACTGTCTTAATAGATTTAGTTTTTAAAGTGGCAAAGACTGCTATTAAGAACTGATTATACTTTGTACTACCACCTTTGGTAGTAAAATTTTTTGTTGTCGAATTTAAAATATTACTGAAAATATAGGTTACATTGACTGGGGAATGACCTGTGAAATCCCTTTTGGTTATTATAGTTATTAAAATATATTGAAGTTTTTTTTAGCAAAGGAATATTCCCACAATTTCATACTTATCCCTTTCTATATTGTTATATTGTTAATTTTCATTTTCCATTTTTGACTTGCTAAAACATTTGAGAATTTCTCATCACTGTGGTTTCAGATACTCATACTTTTACAGTTAATAGTATTTTTTTTCTGTCCTGACCTTTAACAGAATATTAGTTCTGATATCCTGATTTTAATAATATTTATCTATCTGATCTTAGATTTTCCTTCTTTGCTCCAACTGGCACTTGAAATGATGTGTAACTTCATTTTTGAGATTTTATTTTTAAGATAGTCTGGGGATTTGGGGGATGATTCTTCAACTGCCTACCCCTCTTTTCTTGCTGTACCCCCAACCATTATCTTGCCATATGAGTTGTAAAGTCTTGGTTCTATTTCTTAACTTCTTACCAGAATATATCCCTTCCTTTTCCTCTTTCACACATCTCAACTTAGGCACCAGCTCATTGTTTTATCAAAAAGTCCTGATTTTTTATATATATATGGATGGATATATATATATATACATATATATATATCCATCCTCTTACCTCACAAATATACTGAGAATACATCCATCAGCAAATTAGATGGAGATTTTTGGCACATGGGTCTGTGTATGTGGAATACACATACACATAGGGCACATAGTTATTAGTCTAGAAGTTTGTGTGATGTTCTTCACTTTCTGACTTCATTTCTATGGCTCTTGGCACAAACTGATTTTGCGTTTTCTAAGGGACAATTGTTGTGATGTAAAAATACATTTAATATAAGTTTTCTATAGTGATTAATACTCATTTTTTGTTAGTGGTTTAAAATACCTTTTTCAAACATATAGCTTATAAGATTCTTATGGTTTAGTCAGGCTTTTTGCATCTTGCCACCCTGCCTCCCAGTCTTTTTTTTAAATCGCTCCCTTTAACTATGGTTGCTTATATATATATTATATATATATATTATATATATTATATATATAATTTTGTGTTTATTTACATATTTAATAACACAATAGAAGATTCAGTCTTACACAAACTCTGGAAAATCTCATAGAAAGAAACCAAGGTAATGATGCAGTATCTCAATTATAGTACTTTTTCCCATGTAAGGTTAGTTACCTTTTTCCAGCAGCAGCTAAATCTTGAAATTATTATTTGATGCCGTAGAAATACCAAATACCTGAGTGGAAGATTTCTAACTCAGGGTTAAACAGTTCCAAAGAAAACAAATTCTATTTTAGGCTAACATATTAAAGTACCACTATGTGTAGAAACTTAGTTGTGAAGAATCATAAATGAGCATGGAATGTAATTCAGTGTGTTACTCTTCACTATGATATTCCCATAGTAGCCAGATTTATAAACCAAGTTATCTGTCGGGGAAAAAGTGACTACTGGCTATTTTGTACCTGACACTCTTTAGTAATAAAATGTTTTTGTTTGGAAACAAACTTGTTTTACAGGAGTGCTTCCAGGGCATGTAAAACAAATTAAGTAAAATATACATTTTTTGCTTCCCATCTTAGTCATTTAATAGGGAAAAATGAGAGTAGGGAGTATATAAAATGGTGTAAACCATTCCACTTGCTTCCCAATGCAATAGTTGTGAGATGAAGAAAAAGGAAATACATATTGTTTGTAAAGCCAGAAAGTATTAGTGTAAAATACTTAATTTTTCTTAGAATAAATTTTTAATTTCAGTTTTGCTAAGCTATTTATTTGGAAAGTTACCTGTTTAAGGAAGCAATTCATTTGTGTTCTAGAGTTGATGAATTTAAGAGACCCACATTTTAATCCTTGATTCCCTGAGGATTTTCTTCCACAATACCTTTCTCCTTTAAGTCCCTAAAACTACAGTCCTTTTGAGTGAATAGGGGCTATTTTATACACCACCCTGTTCCCAATCCAATTAAAGGTTCCATAATAGATGGATTAGGGAAAGTTTACTTCTTAGTAAAAATAAAGCTTTAGAGAAATGGTGCCCTGATAGCAAGAGGGAATGTGAGGGAAAGCGGAGAAAATTAAGGAGATAATGGTCAGTAATCTTAACTTGTCTGATGTTTGCGCTCTTCACAATATAGCGGACTTTTAAAAATAAGGAGAACAATGCTTCAGATTCTTTAACCATTTTGTTGCTGAAGTTTGGCTGTCTCTTCAATTTTCTTCACTTTTGCTTTTGTTATCTGCATCTTGGTCAAATATGTCTAATCCTTTACTTCAAGTGTCTGTGTGTTTTGTCGCATTTTCTTTTTCTTTTTTTCCCCTTTTTGTGTGTGAGTGATAGTGTTGGAAGGAGGTAAGGGGATGGAAAAGTTAATCTGGATAACAGTCTGTTTGCACAGTTATAGAAAGTAGAACCTAATGTCAGTGAGTATACTTCAGATCTCATTTTTAAGTATATGTATTTTTATATATATGTATGTTTCAGAAATGATTTCAGTTACTAAAATAACTTACAAAGTTTTGGGGTCAATTTTTGTTTCTATTTGGCTCTAAGAACAACTATATTTGTGTGTAGTGATTTACTTGGCCAAAATAAAAATCCCCAAATTAATTTTTTTTTAGTTTAAAAATAAATACTGGCTGTAATTTGCAGATCTGTTGAAATTTTACTTCTAGCCTCTTGACAAAAACTTGGAAGAGTTTGCCTTTTAGTTACTTTAGCATATCTGTTCATTTTCATGATCAACACATATTAAAACCAAAATTATTGACGAGGAAAATTATTTTATAACCTCTGGAGCAGTTAAATGAAGTATTTTAAGTCTGTAAAACAACCACTAGTCATAAAGAAAAACAAAACTATTTTGTTGTGTTATTTCTAATGTAGCTATAGAACTTTTCTTCTCCAAGAATAGTGGATTGTGGTTAAGGCTAAATGTTTAATGAGTCTCTATGTTAAAGGCTGCACTTATCTTCCAATTAACCCCAAGACCACTCTGGCATTTTTGTAAATCCACAAAAGTATTTTGAGTGAGGCCTAAAGGGTAAGCTGCAGGCTGCCTGTGAAAAATGTAAAAAGACTAACCTGCTAACAAACCCTGTGCAAAGGGACAAAGAAAGTTTAATCCGTATTATGGTAAATGCAGCTTAGTGTCCCCGAAGGGCTTTGCAGAGTAGAGCAAAACAAAGAAGGGGCAGCACTAATAAAAATCCAGTGCTTTTATTTTTATACACAAAATTGTTGCAAAAGAAAAACTGATAATAGCATTAAGAAAAGGTTTGAATGGTGGTTTTAAATATGATACTAAACATTGTATTTGTTCACCAATTGAATGCAGTTTGTTGTACATAAAGAAGCTAAAAGTAACATGTGCAGCGTGGCCATGTTAATATTGCTAAAGAAACCGTTAGTTGAATAGTATGATCTTAGAGCTTTATTTCAGTCATAATATTGCAGTGCCTTTCATTATCCAGAATATGCAAATACTTCTTTTGTATGAAAATGGTGCTCCAAAAAGACTTGTTTATTTAAGCTTTTACTATAATATTCGATACCTGCCATCAGAAGTTTTGGGGAAATATATGCTTTTTATGATTACACCTGCAATTTTAGTACAGATGGATAGGAAATAAGAAAATAATCTTTTTTTTTTCCTTTTCAAATTAACTATTCCCTCAGGAGAATCACTGATTTTTGCAAAACTGAAACTTTATTACAACCAAAAATTAAGGACCAAAATTATTTATACTCCAGTGGGTGGTAGAATCAGGGACAGATGTCCAGTAGTGAGTTGAAAGAATTTGTTTTCATTATTTAATCATATTTAAAAATAAATACCTTAGTGGAATCTTAAAGTAAGTTCCAATCTTTTTATTTTACCTAAATCTTTGAACTCATAACTGAAATAAAATATTTTTTAGCCATTATTCAGAACATATATGTCTATTTTAGAACAGACAGGTTTGTTCACTTTCTAACACAGATTGCAAATATTTTCAAGCAGAAGTGTTCAATTTTTTATTTAAAAATGAATGTGGTCTCAGAATAACATTCATGTGTAGGATTGTAAAGTCCAATAAGTAAATGAGTTTATAATGGACTTAGCATTATCATAGGTATTACCAAGAAGAAATAATTTCAGAACATACTCTTAAACTTAGTTTTAAGTTTACGTATAAGAAAAAATTTTCTGAAGGGTTACTAAATATTCTATTAAACCTCAGAATACCTTAATGATAAAGACACTAGCAATTCATTTTATTATGAAATGCTTCACAGTTAAGGACCTTCTCAAGTGTGACTTCATTAATGCCACAATTCTTTGAGATTCATGTGTAATATTTCCTGTTTTACAGATAAAATAATTGAGACTGACATTCAGCACTTTCATGTTATCACAGAGTAACTGGTGGTACAGCTTGAACTCAGATGTAGAATTCTGACTCCACAATCACTATTTCCCCCCATTGCATCACATTTAATGTAATATCCTAGCATATCACAATTCTTCTTTCCCTGCCTCACCCATCCTATCTCCGACTCATCATTCTTCTACCACTTCCCTCTCCTACTCGTTACTCTTCTACCACTTCTCCAGTTTTCAGAACATTTGAAACTCACAGGAAGAGATTTCTAATGATATTGTAATGTTTAAAATGGATATTGTAATGCATGTGAACTTTATTTTAAGCTAGTTTTAGAAATGAAATAATTATTAAGGTTGAGGCCCATGTATGTAGATCTTGAAAATCTAACAGTGAGCAAGGTGGACATGGTTCTTAATGCTACTCACAGAGCACACATTTCAGCAAAGGGTCATCAGCAGGCACTCTAATACATTATAGTAAATGCTGTGAAAGAGGGAGGAGAGAATGGTTTGGAAATGTGTATCCCAATACTTAATATATTTAATAGGTAATAGGAGGAAGGAGTTCATGGAAGGCTTCACTGTGGAAATGCCATCTGAACCGTGACCTGAAAGTTGAGCAGGAATCTGCTAGATAAGTGAGAAAAGTGTATTCTAGGTCCATAAAGAGATTCCAATTTAAGAATTTGAGGTGCAGGGGTCTCCCTGATGGCGCAAGGGTTAAGACACAGCACTGGCCAGGGAGGGGACCCACATGGCGCAACAGACCTCTCCTGTCTCTCCCGCTGCTCCCTTCAGCAGTGTATTTCATTAGATCTCCCCCTCCCGCAACATCTCTGGCCTGTACCCCTGTTCTTATATACATAAATAAATATTTATTTATTTAAAAAAGAATTTGAGGTAGAATGAAATTGTCATATGGTTGGAGCTTTGGCTATAGATCGTTATAGATGGCTTATAGGAGATGAAGCTGCATAGGTAGACAGATGCCACTTAAAGGAATTGAAACTATTCTAAGCATAGTGAATGACTACTGAAGAGTTTTAAATCAGCAGCTAACAGATTTGTTTATTCAAAAGATTTGTTGGGAATGGTATTTGCATTTCAAGAGTTGTCTTTACATAGTGTCTTATTACTTTTAAAACAATCTATATACACATGCACACACATATTATACTTACATTTTAGTACTTGAATGACTGGCATTTATTGTTGTAATCTGGTAATAAAGTGCTACACTTCAAAGGATTAGGACATACTGAGTATTTTAAAGTGAAGATTCTGGTATACCTGCTAAATAAGAAACTGTTCATTTCTGGTGTTGAACACCCTTCTAGGGAAACAATCTTAGTTATAATTACCAGATCTAATTTTCTAGGACTGATTGAATATGAAATACTTTTTCTTGAAGTCACATGATTTTTTTCAAAGACTAGTTCCCCAATCTGGTTTACCAGATGTACTTACTATACAAAAGTTCCCTATAGTCATTCTGAATGTTTTTAAAGAAAAATGATTACTTTTGGGTCTTCTGATTCTAGAAAATCTTTGTTAAAAAAGATAAGTGGAAAACTATCATTAAGTCCTTTTCTAAACTACCTATTTCTTTGGACAAAACGAAATGGAAAGAGCAGGAAAATTTTAGTTCACTTAGCTGGCAGTGAAGAATATCTGCTTTCTAGGTGTGAAATGTTATTCCTAGACATTAAGCAAATTCAGGATGTGTATTCCCTGGTGCAAGCTGCCTGCTGGCAACAAGATACAGGAGTTCAATGTGTATACAGAGATAAGAATGACATGTAATTTGTGTTAGAATTTGACTGTTAATTGTGTATAAAGCTGTGGCCTTTTCAAGTCCAAACATTTTGGCAGGATTGTTAATTGGGGAAAAGAGGGGAAGTTTGAATGAAATTACTTGTTGGAAAGATTGACATATGCATAATTAGCAAAGCCCTTTGAGTTAATAAATATTTGTCCATTTGGGGGGTGTGGGAGCACATTAGTACTTCCACTTATATTTTTGGTAAAATGGATTGCAGTTTATTTGTATTTTTGTGCCAAGATTTAATATAAAATTATTTTGGTCCAGTTGTCTAATAGCTATTTATAGCCAAATGTAATTATAATTGATCCATCATTTTAAAAACCATGGTTATGTTTTTCACTGCATTTGTAAATTGTAAAATTCATACTGAAAATCAGAAAAGTTAATTTATTTCATAGTACATCTACCTATAACTTTTAGGCCAACAGAATAAATTTGAGGTTTCTGTTGTTCAATTTCTAAGCAGTGTGCTCTGGGGTTGATTTTGCTGATATAGAGTACCTCTTCCTAGGTTCTGTGGCTATTCTCTTACATAATTGCACTAATTTTTATGACCTTTGTATGTCACTGAGTTGAATAATAGCAACATTCTAAGTTTTAAGTGAAAAACATTTTTAGGTAAATTTAAGTTCCTGTTGTAATATAGAATATGTTATAAACATTCTTTAAATTGCTAATGTTGAGCTACTTTGCAACTACAAAATCAAACTAGGTTGTTTTTGCAAAACCTAATTTAGAATTCACAGTTCTATCAAAATGTTGCATAGTATACCATGAAATAGCAATATATTATAATTTTGAGAATGCAAAAATAATTACCAGTGATTTTTAAAAAAAAATCTGTTAAATCCAGAATATTTGATACTCATTTTCAAATAGTAATAAATAGAATGGAAATGCTTATTAATAAGTTATCAGTGATTTATTTTAAGAATAATATATTCAAATGATACGAAGCCATAACAATTAAAAGATAAAATACCAAATATTAGGTAATTATTTAAAACAGTAAGACCATATTTCTAAAGCACACAAATTTTTTTTTAATTAATTATATTTGACATCATTTGTAGTCTCTAGGGAGTACCCACCACCATTTCACCCGTGCACCATCACCTCAGTCCCTTGTGCACCCTCTGGCCTCTTCCCCCTCTTTGCCCTCTCCCCCCCCCCATGGTCCCTTTGGTTTATCCTGGCTGTTTGGTCTTGTTGAGTTTTTTTGTTTACTTTTGGTTATAATTGCCCAATTCCTTGAGCTTATTCTTTATTGTTGTTGTTGTTCTTTCATAGTCCTCCTA
>JAGFMF010011634.1:224934-252798 GCA_019455555.1 Galemys pyrenaicus
ATATTCCATTGTGTATATGTACCACATCTTCTTGATCCAGTCCTCTACTTTTGGGCTTTTGGGTTGTTTCCAGGCCTTACCAATTACAAATAGTGCTGCAATAAACACGGGGGTACAGGTGCTCTTTTGGATTGGTGTTTTTGTGTCCTTTGGATAGATTCCTAGGAGCGGGATTGCTGGATCATATGGTAGTTCTATTTCTAATAGATTTAGGAACCTCCATACAGCCTTCCATAGTGGTTGGATTAGCTTGCATTCCCACCAGCAGTGTACCAGGGTTCCTTTTTCTCCACATCCTCGCTAGCATTTGTTGTTGTTGGTTTTTTTAATGTAAAGCACACAAATTTTTATTCCCATTTGTTGTTATTTAATGAACTGATTTAAAAGAATATTCTTAGAATTTCATTTCTAGAAAATATACATAGTTCCAATATGATAAAATAATCTTAGTCTTCTCAGCCACACATTCATTTCTCCTTTATTACTTGAAGCTATATATGTACCTCTATTCCTCAGGTCACTTAAGGTATTGAATAGTGTTCAGATCACATTAACGTACAATATTCTGATATATATATTATTTTGTACTAAATTTGTAGCACAGAATCACTGCCACTTCCAAGTAACTATCTAGATAATTTCCTTAATATGCACTTAGAACGTAAGTTGACATTGTGGATTTTAATTTTTTAAGACCAAATATATAATATCAAAACTCCTATTCTAGATTTATTCAAGAATATCTCCAACTGGAACTCTGTTTTGCACCAAATGAGGAAAGTAGGCTAAGTAGGCTAAACACACACACACATACACACACACACAAAAGGCAAATAAAAACCACAAGTTACCTTAAAGATTCTTTTCTTTTTAATTAAAAAATATAATTATTTATGACTAACATTTTACTGATGAAGAAATCAAAGTATAGGGATATTAGCAACTTATTCCTGGTCAGAGCTAGTGTATACTAGAGGCAAAATTTAGATATAAATGGCTTGTTCCAGAGCCTGTGCACTTTAAAAATTTATTCACTTAGTTTTTTTCTTGAATTAAGATCTTATTATTCTATATTCACTATAATAGTTGTCTTTAATTCACTTAGTCATTTTTTAAAATGTTGATAGACTACTGTAATATATTGTATACAGAAAACTGTATATAGCAATACACTATATACAGACTGGACAGACTCATAAAACCAGTTTCCAGAACAAGGAACAAGTGGTACCAGCAGCAGAAGCCTCCTGTATGTCCCCTTTCCATCCCTTCCACAGTTGAAATGCTAAAAAATTTTGAAGTAGAAAGCATATGCAGACGTATATCCTGAATTTTTTCTCTAAAAATTGTTTACCTATGTAAATCAAAATTGCATTATTACCTAACAAATTCAGTAATATTCCTTAATTATCTCATACTTAATCTATATTCAAATGTATCCTCTTATTCCCAGAAAAAACTTTATAACTTGTTTGAACAAACCAGGATTGCATTACATATTAGGTTATTTTGTCCCTTACTTTAACTCATCTTATTCTTTTTTTTTTTTTTTTTGGTACTAGCTGTTAAAGAGACTAGGCTATATTTGTCCTAGAGATTATCACACCTTCTGCATTTACCTATTTTCTTTCTTATAGTAATTATTTAACTTGTTTTTCTATTCTTTGTAATTGCTGTAAAGTGGATGTAAAATGTGGTGATTTGAGTATATCAATGTGATTGTTTTTAGATAACTAACATGGGTGATGGAACATCATCATATTGGAACACATCAGGAGACAGATAATCTGACTCATTATCAGTCATGTAAAGCTTCTGCCCTAAACCATAGCACTTTGTGAATCCGTAGGAATATTAGCACCCTTGTCTTAGGAATAAAAGTATTTTATGCTATAAAGTATCTCTCTTACTGGGTTTTAGGTTATTTGCGAAACAATAACTGGAAAATAAGAATATTGAAAGGTATTTTCTGTCTTCAATTTCAGTATTCTTAATTTTTAAAAATTATTTTTGTAGAAGAACTGGGCTGTAGGCCAGAGGTGGGGGGGTTAGTGAAAGGATTCACCAGAGACAGAGTGGGGAGCAGAACAGGCAGAGTTACTGAAATACACTGCTGAGGAGAGCAGAGGGTGAGACAGGAGAGGTCTGTTGTACCATATGTAGATAAGCTCCTGGGTCTGGTATCTAATAGGCCTTCGTGGTGATAGTGCTGAGATTTAACTCCTAGGCCACCAAGAAGGCCGTTAACTTTGTTTGAAAGGAGATCATTCTCTAAATTATGAGCCAAAGCATAACCCAGTTAACAAGAAGGCTTTAAATAATGAGATTTTAAGAACAATTAATTAGGAATTATAAATTAAATCTGTGCTTGTTGAAATAGTAATATAACCTATATATTTCATTGTAAAAAGAGAAAAAATTAGAGGTTTGACAGAAATGAGTTAAACATAATAGATAAAAATCCAGAAAGAAAAACTCATTATGTCTAAATATAAAAACATAAAAATATTTAGGGTATAAGTAAAATATCTTTAAATGATCCTAATTTGTTATTTGCCATTAATTATATAAAGTGTTTATTTAAAAAATACTGATTTTGTCAGCACTGGAACAAAAACTGCCATATTAGCGGGAATTCTCATTAAGCAACTGATTTGGCTGAATCTTCATTAAATTAATGAACTCATTTGCTTATAAGCAGTGGCATCTGATACATTCAGGACGTTCAGAGGTTGAGATCAACACAACACTGGCATACATACTCTCATTGATTTCTTTCTAATTTCACATTCTAAATAATATTAAAATGTCAGTTTCTCTCCCTTTAAAAAGGAATATTCATTATATACATTGAAAACTTACTAGTGTATTCTTTTGGTTCTCTGTAGGTAGAAGTATTGAATTATAAATATAATATTCTTTTATATATTCTATAGAAAACAAGGATTATTCGTGGAGAATATAATGTAACTATGACATGTAACTTACATATAACATGACAGCTATCTTAAAAATAGCTCATTAATATAAGAAGTATGAACTTATGCAAAAAGAGTATATTTATTCATTGGAAGCACTGGATGATATTCTAACAAATCTTAAAGCAATTTTGAAGAAGAATTGTAACATACTCTTGATTCTGGAATACCAAAAAAAAAAAGTGATGCTATAAAATTTAATAACTTAACATTTATTACATATCATTTTGTATATATTTTACAATGAAACAATTCAATGAATAGAAAGGAACATTTTTTTAAAAGTAACAGTATTATAGATTTATAAGTTTGTTACATTCTATTTTTTTATAATAAGTTTTATGCTGAAGTAGTATAGTACAGTGTGGATGTTCAAGTACTGATGTTGTCAGTTGCTAATTTTTTTGTTAAATCAAAGAACTTTTTAATCAGGATCATAGGAAGATAATACTTCGTGAGTTTTGATTATCTGGTTATTGTTAACGTTTGTTATAACTCTAGATTTTAGGTAGTTGGTGAGTACACCCATTTGCAAATAGAAGACACCCAAGCAGTAGAAAATCTTTCCTTCACAGAAAAATAGCTGTTCACTCCCCGCCCCCAGTAGTTTCAGGATTATTAGAATTCAGTTTGACAAGTATTTGTTATATGAAAAAATTTTGTGTAATTTAAAGTTATTTTTCCTTTTCTCTTTTGAAAACCATAGTTTAGCTATATATTGAATTTATTCCATTACAAAAGTTCTAGTTTTATAAACTTAAATGTCATGTGACCTTCTGTTTTATGTATATATATTTTTCTCTTTGTTTTATATGACAGTTATAGACTTCTTCACTAATAGGGCTTGCATTTCAAGATAAGGCTGCATGTAAACAAATTAACTTTTAAAAATAGAGAGCAGTTTCATCTGTAATAATGTACCAATTCATAAATTATCATTGAAATTTTTTTTCTTAAAGATAAATGATCCATTATATAACACATACTATTAGGTAGTCTAGATGTCTTTGTGTTCTGGGAGATAAGGTTCTTGTATTATTATACCCTAATAAAATGAGTTAATGTTTTAGTATTATCGATAAAAGAATACTTGGATATATTTAATAACCTAACTGAGAAACACTTAATTTTAGTTGTCTATAGCACTATAACACAAATTCTCCTGTAAAACAAATTGCACTTTTAGAATATATTTTAATGTGTATTCAACAAAGGAGAAAATGAGGTGATTGAAGTTCAATTTGTAGCATGTTATTAACCATTTCCGCTTGACTAGATGAGTAAAAGGATAATGGATGAGGGTTTTATTATTACCTTTTTGCTAAAATGAAGTGGTATAAAAGATAAGGTGATGAGATTAATGAACACAAGGAAAAGGAGTAATCAATCAAGCTCCAAGAGGAAGGTGAGAATGAGAGTACTATGTAAGATCTGGAAGAGCATACCATATTTAAAAAGTACATTTTATCATTCAGTTTTCACTAAGCTGTGGAAAAGTGTTGTGACTGGAAACCGGAACTGACACTAACAGGATAATATTTAATCAAATGTGTGTGAAATTTGGGTTTATGTTTAAATAGTTAGAAAAGATTTGAATTTCTTAGATCTGAGAGGTAGAAAGGGTGTCTTTTGCATCCATGTGCTGTGTTTTACTTTGGTCAGTAGAGTCTAACCATGACTTCTTTTGGAATGCAATGGCAGTTAAACTTGTCCACTTTCCCAGTTCTTCTTAGTTTTATATTTATTTTGGAAATAATTTCAGAAATCTCAAATGGTGTTGTTGATTTCCTAACAGTAGTAATTTAGACTGTCCCCTTCTTTAATTAAATTTATTGCATGCCAGGAAATCTAGTCTATATTTTGGTAATAGACTGGTGAGGAAATTTGGATTATATGCTGCTCTTATTGAGCTTATAGTCATAGTGGGGGAGAGACATACAGATGAATATGTATATCCTTTGGTGATAAGTATAACAAGAAAAAATATGCAGATTGTCTAATAATGCATATGTGAGAAAAGGTTTGCATGAAGTATAGAAACAAGACATTGGGACAAAGTCAAGTGCATTCTGAGTACAGGGAAGTAGAAACAATTAGATGTAAAAGTATAATTGGAATAAAAGGAGCTTGGTGTTTCTGGGAATTTATGAAAGTGTGAATGAGTTTTAGAAAATCCAGAAAAGGGGGGCCTCCCTGGTGGCGCAGTGGGTTAAGCAATGCACTATGAAGCAAACTGCAGCCTCTGCAGCACAAGTTCAATCCCTACTGCTGGCTGGGGAGGTGACCCACATGGCGCAGCAGACTTCTCCTGCCTTGCCCGCTGCTCCCCTCAGCAGTGTGTTTCAGTTCATCTGCCTGTTCTGCCCCCTGCCCCCTGCTCTATCTGGTTTCTCTCACCTCCCCACACCACTGGCCTGTAACCTAGTGCTTGTATGCATAAATAAATAAATCTTTAAAAAAATTCTCATTTTTCTGGTACTTTTACTGAATTTAAAACTCAACAGTGAGACCTTGGGTACAACACTTGTATCTCACATTAGTGTTACAGTGATGTAGTGAGAAATAATGTATGTAAAATACCTAACTCAGGAACTTTTCTTCTTCATCTAAAATCTAAAAAAATAAAAAACAAATCTTTTTTAGTAAGTATCTTATTTCCATTTTCCTCAGATTGAGGTGTCAAAGCAAGGGTCCAGTGAAAGTAGCTTGGGAAATTTTGGTGACATCAGCGGGGAAGTAGGAAAATGATACACGGGAAAGGAGACAGTGATGGCTACCTATTAATTCAGCCACTAAAGTTGTTTAGCAGTCTAGCAAGATTTTGAAACAGTACTACGTAAGTCACAGAATTATCACATCTGAGAGTTAAGGGAATATTTATCCAACAACTCCTGAGAGTTAGTCAGATTAAGCGTCTTGAGTATGGGCAGTATTCCCCTCAGGTAGAGAGCACTCGAGCACAGGGGTAGAGGTACTGGTAGTTGGAAGTTTGCCAGTGGGTATGCTCATACCCTGACAGTCTCTACTACAGTAATTATTTCTTTAGGCAGCTAGGGTTTCTGAGTCATTTAATGTTTATCTTCAAATTCATATTTTTCCTATTCCATTGATGATTCCTTTTCTAGATTACATCTCTCTGTTTTGTCTAATTTTTTCTCTATAACATTCTGTGGTATCATAGAAAATCGATGCCTTGAGAAGCTAGTAACATTTATGTTTCATGCCTGAGTATGGGCAATTCTTTTAAATCACATTCTGATTGTGGATCGTGAAGAAACTAAACAACACCTCACGTGTATTTCTCCATATGACATCACAGTCTATTAAAATATTCTATGCTGCGGAAAAGGGGACCTTCTGATCTATTATGGAAGACTGTAGGTACTTGGGCGGTGTGTTTGGTGCAGTGATATACATCTGAAGAGGTGTGAACTTCCTCCTGTAAATTATATACAGTGTTGTAAGCCAAGTTATCACAATAAAAATAAAACAAAATAATGATGGTTAAAAAGAGAGTACATAAATGTTAATAATATGGAGGCTGCATTAACCCTTTATAAAAAAATGAATTCATTTTGCATGCAAAAACTTTGAGTTAAAAACTCTATAAGCCTGTGGTTGAAATTTGGGGGAAAAGTGAAACTTCTTCAGTTTTTCAGATTGATGTCTTATGTCAAGTTATACTAGTGATTCATGTGTCACGTCATTTTCCAGAATACTTTGTAAATTTTTTTTTTTTTTGGCAAAGGTACAATTCACTGCAGCTTGGAAGGGAGGGTGGTATTGCTGTGTTCCTGTTTTTAGTACTGATTGTGTTTGACTCTGTGCTTGCCTTAGATCCAATTGATTTTTCAGTATATAACCAAATAAAAATATAATTACTCAATATGAAAAGACAAATATCTATTGAAATATTAATTCCTGCCCAAATCAGCAAAGATAATTTGGCCCATGTTTTTTAATCCAAGGATGGCAAAGTGACATTATCTGGCATTAGCTTTTTAAATACTCATAGAGGAAAAAAAATACTCTGAGAGAAAAGTATTGTTAGGAATAGAGAAAACAAGATTGCTGAAATTGATAACTATTGAAAAGAGGTGATGAGTCCATGGAAATTCATTATATTACCTGTAGTTTAGGTAGATGTTTGAAATACTTCATAATAAAAATGAAAGAATATACTGATTTTTACGATCTATCGTGTCTTAACCTGTATTCTTGCTTTAAGCATAAGCTAATAATTGGCATTTATTTTACATGGAGGCTCTCTGACATCCCCACTCCTATCACCACTCCTACCAAGTTTAAGTAATTGACCATTTCAGACTAAGCAAAAACTTGTAAACAATAGAAATCAGACAGAGAATATAGATAAAATAGATTAGAGGAGATGCATATATGCTTTCATAAAATAGAGTGGCTTCCATATCAGCTACTCCTAATCTAAGCTCTGTTTTTACAGAACCTCAAAACCCACGTTTGCCAATAGCAGTCACTTTTGGCAAGTGGTCAATTCTGGATGCATAAAGTAATTACAGAAGAAATTATTGGAATGGCCTATCACATCATAGGTACCTTTGATATATGATATGTGACAATATATCTTCTTCCTGTGGCAATATGTATTGCCCTGCCATAGAGATGAATATGTCAGGGTGTCATAAGCTAAGATTACAATTTTAATTATTTTGTTCACCTTACTTCATTTGATTCCTTCCATGTATGCCAAAAAATACCTTATTGTAGTTTGGCCTCTCATATATATAGATACAAGAGATGTGTCCTTGTCAAAGAACTCAACCTCCCAATTATTTTGCAACCATATCTTGTTTGTTTAAAAAGTGTACTTCTTATTTTTGTTCTTTCTTTGCTGTTTTTTAAAAGAAAATACAGCATTACTTACCTGAAAATTCTTATGTTGCTCACAGACTCTTTGTCACCTAAAAGCAATGCTCTGCCCCCTGCCTTGACCCATTCCTCAGAAGTTACCATGCTGCCTTAAAAAAAAAAAAAGCATAGACTTATGCCACTATTTTTAAAAGTTTATCACTTTAAACATTATATATAGGCTTCCTTTTTATATCAGTTAAGAATGTGTAAATATCATATTCCTTATAAATAACTTTCCTTATCCTTGTCTATCAAATATATCACAATCTTAATTAAATCTGAAGTTAATGTATATAAAATAGTGACTGTGTAAATAATGGTCATTATCAGAGCATCAAATGATCCATCACTTTTACATTTTTACTAAAGTATATTTGTATCAGTTAGGGTTAAGGCATGAAAGCAGAAAGTGTTTTCCAGAATTCAAATAGAAAGAAATTTGATACATGGAATTAGAGGTTAACCCAAGCAGTGGAAAACTATTACTGGTTTTTAAGAAATGTGGAAGTATAGGAATTGCAGGTGAACCACAGCTACAAATATCGGTTGTTTTTGGCACATGGAAGCCACTGCTTCTGCCCTCTGGTATCCCTGGAGAATAATGGCTTCTTAGTTTCCTCTGCCATCTAAATCTTGTCCAAATGTTTTCATTGTAGGCTCTAACTAAAATCTGGTGAGGAATGTTGAAATATAGTTTATGTTTCCAGTTCCTATTATATATGACAGAGCTCAGAAGAGCAAGGAGAGAAGTGAGTATAAAAAAGTAATTTTCTGGCATATTTTATTTGTTTTTCATTTTTTCTGCCCTGTCCTCCCAGATTGTTTGTTCTGTTGTGACTCATAGGTCTCATTGAAGGATTTATGCTCTATTATTGCATATTACAGCATAATCCTAGGTTTGAGTCTTCCTTTTCCTTGGTTTATTGCTCTCTTGTTTTTCTAATACCCTTTTTGTTCGTTTGTTTTGACTTTTTGAGTATCTGAAATAATCTTCAGCCTTTCTAAGTGTTTGGGTGATAGCCTGACTGGGTATAGAATCATAGGTCAGACATCACTTCCCTTTAGAATTTTACATCTGATTTCTAGATTCCACTGCTACTGGTGAAATCAGTCCATTTTGATTTATTTTGGAAAACAGTATGACTTTTATCTCCAGTTTAATTGTTTGATTATTTGCCTTAATGTAGGTATTATTCATTGTTTTGGACACTTTACCTCTTGAGAATTGTGACTTTCAGTTATGAAATTTTCCATTTGATTATTTCCTTATCTCTCTTACATCTTTTTTCCCTGAAATCATCTATATCTTAGATTTATCCTTTAATTTTTGTGTATTTTTAATTAATTTCTAAAATTCCAGTAACATTGTTTTACAATGTTGTATGTGATATAGAAGCTTAGGATCTATATTTTTTAAAATATTTTAAAAAGTCATTTCTATATTTCTGTGAAATTTTCTCAGCTTTATCTTCACAATTTTCACTGGAGCTTTTTTATTGCTTAAATTTTTAATTATAAAGGGTCTTTTTCTTTGTCCTTTTTTTTGGAAGAAGGGATAGTATCCTATCTTTGTTGTATGGTTGTTAGACCTGTTAAGTATTATTTCTGTACTGTTTCATTCTGTTCTCTGTATTTTCTTTATTCTCAGTTCATTTTTTTTAAAAATTTGCTTTGATACTTATCATGGCGGAGGCTTTCTTCATGACATCTAGTATGCAGCTTATCGTATGCAGCCCTTTCAACCCAAAAGTGGAAGCACTGTTACTGATAGGTCTGTTTCTTGAACTTTTTCTGTAGTTTTATCAGTGTGTCAGTCATCATGTCCATTGGAAGATCCATTTAACTATCAGTATCTGAATGTTTCTTCTCTGGGACCATTTTGTTTTTGCAAATAAACACCTTCTTTGTTTGTCTGGAGCATATGTGTTTTGGGGATAAGAAGCTGTTGGTATGAAGTAGTAAAGGAGGTGTATTATGCCTTTTGATAGCCTGAGAACAAATATAATGGGAAGTATGTGGTTTTTCTCTTTTCTGCTTTGCTTCAGCCTTGCATCTTATCCTTATTTTCACCTGTGAACTGGCATGCCTAGTTTTCAGCAGATGTATCTCAGTTTTCCTATGGGTGAGGAGACAGGAGAGAAAAAAATATAGTAATTGTTCAGCTTGAGGGGTAAGGAAAAAAATATCCCCCCCACATCCAAATAAGAGAAAGCACATAAAATATGAAGACATATTGCCATGAAATTACCATAAAATTGGCAAAATTCTTGAAATTATATGATGGGTATATAGAGTTCATCATATTAACTAATCTAAATTTTCTCTATATGAAACATAACAGAATCCTAGAATGTCCTTTTGAAAAATATATTTATCTCATTAAGAGTACAAGACAGTCTGTAGCAGTGAGAATATAGGGTTTTATTGTAAATGAAGGAAAGCCTCTCCTACAAAGGAAGGCAAGGAAAAAGAGTTGAAGAGGGAGGTTTAGCAATCTAACCTTTAAAATCTGATATAGGTCTAGAAAAGAGATACGATTTTCTGGTCATTCTTTCAGGATTAACCAGAAAAGTCATTATGTCCCTAATTTTAAATTAGTAAACTATCATTCTGAATTAGGTCAGTTTTCTTTCTCTTTTTACCACCTTTAGGTAAAGAATGTACCTCATGTCTTATTTCCTCATTGTGCTTTCTGTAGCTTATCTGGATTTTGTTTTTACACACTTGGGTAATAACAACTTATTCCCAGCATATGGATTTTTTTGTCCTAATATATTCATTTCTGAACCTGTAAGATAAATGGGTGTGCTCTGAACTTTGTTGAATTTATCCTATGTAATTTCATTCTGGGAGAGCTGTCTAGGTAGCCACCTAGTCTCCCTTGTAAATAATGTTATGGTGTTTTTTCCTAACAGTAAGATAAATGAGAGATGAAAAAGAGAAATTTGAGAATAATATGGAGCTTATTTGAATACAGAAAGAAACATGTGCTTATGATGGCTTTTCTTGCCTTTAATCTTAAGATAATACAGCTTAAACTTTTTATTAAAGACTGAAATAGAGGTTAGGGAGATAGCCTCATGTAAAAGAGAAGCCAGATTAGGTATTTTTTGAAGAATTGGTCATTAGCAAAGTTTATGAAATGTCCTTATTAATTTATTATTGAATCTTGGTTTTTCAGACTTTTGTCATATTATTTTGTTGACATTTTAAGTACCTAAACAGGAGAATCACA
Source organism: Galemys pyrenaicus (assembly GCA_019455555.1). Taxonomy (NCBI): domain Eukaryota; kingdom Metazoa; phylum Chordata; class Mammalia; order Eulipotyphla; family Talpidae; genus Galemys; species Galemys pyrenaicus. Next base: position 236,038 of record JAGFMF010011634.1, read on the forward strand.
GTGAAACAGAAATATCAGCTAAAGTAAACCAATATTTCCTTGTATTTGTTCTAGAGACCTGTGGTTAGTTTGACTGATGACCTAATCTGTGTCACAGGCAGGTAGGCCATTAATCTGGGACACAACCCATTTTCACACATACAGTCACTGAGGCTGAATTATTTGCCTTTTCAATGGGTATTATAGATTGAATTTGAATCTCTGATAAATGGTTAACAAAGTAATGAATCCTTGGGACTATGGAAAAAAAAAAAAGAACATAACTGAAAAACTATCAAGCCATAAGGTGTCTCTCAGAAGGAAAAGAGAAACAAGAGGATGTCATCTGCTGCCTAGAAACAGCATAAAATAATATTTTCTTCAGTATTACAAATACATAGAATATAAACCAATGCCTCCTGATGCTCCTCTATAGCTGGTTGTGTTGCACAAAAAAATTTTAAAAAGTAATTGTATATGTCTATTTCTGGTAATATACATTTTAACTCTTAAAGTAGTTATTTAATTTGAAATGAACCTGTGTATTAGACAATATATTATGGAGACCCTAAACATTCTGAAAAAAATAAATACATCTGTCTTTGTATAGCATTGATTCTTTATCTTCCTTAAATATTTGGTACAATTCACCATTGGAGCCATCTGGGCCTGGGGTTTACTTTATGGGAAGATGTAAACTATAAATTTGATATTTAATTTGGATTTAATGCTGTTCATATTTTCATTTTCTTCTGGAGGGAATTTTGGTAGGTTGTGTCTTTCAAGAAATTGTATTGATCAAAATTTGTCTAATTTAGTTATATAAAGTTTTCTATAACAGTCCCTTACTATTCTTTCTATGTCTATACAATCTATGATGTTGCCTCACTCTTGATACTTATAATTTGTTTCTTCTATCCCCCCCCTTTTTTTAACATGTTCTGTCTAGATAAAAGTTCCTAAGTTTTGTGTTTTCTAAGAACCAGTCTTTGGTTTCATTGAATTTTTTTTTTCTATACATTGTTTTAAATTTTCTAGTTCATTGATTTTCATTTAATTTTTATTTATTTTCCTTCCTTTGGATTTTTTTTTTACTCTTTTTCTAATTTCTAATGTAGAAGCTGAATCAATATAAGACCTTTTTTTCTTTCTTCCTATGTGTTGATGTTGAATGTTATCAGTTTCTAAGCACTGCTTTAACTTCATTCCACACCTTTTTTCATATTTTGTATTTTAACTTTTATTCAATTTGAAGTGCTTTCTACTTTTTTTTTTTTTTTTCTTAGACACTTAGGTTATTTTGAAGTACACTATTTAGTTTTCCAATTCCGGGAATTCTGCAGATGTATTTCTGCTACCAATTCATAATTTAATTCCATTGTGTTCAGGGACTTACTCTATATGATTTGAATCTGCTAAATTTGTTGCAACTTGGTGTCTGAATATTCTGTTTTTGTTGAATGCAGTGTCCTATAAAATTGATGGTCAGTTAGGTCATGGTTGGTTGTCTTACTCAAGTTTCTGTCATTACTGGTTTTATTTTTTTTACTTAATAATTATTGAGAGAGGAATGTTAAAATCTTTTAATAATCATCAATTTGTGTGTTTCTCATTTATGTTTCCTCATTTTTGCTTCATGTATTTTAACTATCATTCAGCTCATAAAAAATCTAGGATACTTGTGGTCAATTAAGATACGATTGATGAGGGAAAAAGTGCCTTGGGAGTTTTAGTTTCTTAGTATGGATTTCTAGGTAACTCTTTTTGTTCTGTTTTGCTTTTTATTTCTATTCTCTGTTATGTTTGAATAACAAGAGCAATTATTTTGAAGATAAAGGCTTTTTCTTTCATTAGTTTAAATAACGTATTCACCAGAGAAACTTCCAATAGGTAAATCACTTTATATGTGCTACAAGGGAATAAATAATCTAACTACAGATCAATATTACTCTAACTTAAAGATCTAGCTCACATGTATCTATAAGGGCCTTGGATACCAGCAGCATATTAAGTTCACAAAGTGATAGTATATATTGAGAAGAAAGTTTGGTTCATTGATTGCTTTAAAAGTGTATGTTATGGAATATTTCTATTGATTTTAAATTAGACATTTTCTTATTAGTTCTGATTTAAATTTAACTCTTTAAGGATTAGAAAGTTCCTTAAGTGCTCTGACTTTAGAGAGTGAACATTCATGTGGAATAATAGGTAGACAAAAATCAGTGACAGTAATATGTTATTCTCACAAGCTTTTGAGAAATGGCTACGAGTCTTTCCAATCTAAGTGAAAAAAATCATAAAGTATAATTTATATGGCCATTCCCCCATATAAGGAAAAATTAAATATAAATATTTTTGAGGGATATTTTTTGGCCATTGTTAGAGAAAGAATGCAAAAATTTTAGGGATAGAAAGTTAGGCACAACATTAAACCATTTTTGTGGAGAAAATAGGTAAATTAGAGAAATGCCTTTCTTGGACTTTTTTTAATTCTAAAAGTATAAATAAATACATAATGTATAGATTAGTGCCCAAATTGTGTATGTTTATGTTTAAGTAACCTTATTAATGAAATGATAGAATATTGGTGTCATGATTGTCTTCTGATGATAAGGCATTCTTTGAATTGGATAGAACTCTTTACTGGATAATAGTAATAAAAACTTGCTAAGGCACCAGAGTGTGTATTTTTTAGTAACCTATTTACTTTAAAATATTTAAATTTTACATTGAAATTTTTCTATTTTTGTACAGATACAAGTTATTTTCTGTGTCTCTTGTGCTGAAATTAGAACACTTTCACACCTTATTCAGTTTTGACACCATGTCTTTATTTTTATTGTGTTTATATCTTAACGTCCCTTCAAATCCATGTATCTTTATTTTGTCTAAGTTCATTCTATTCTTTCTGAAGTTTCATACCTATCTCTTTATATGCTTGTGAAAAATAAAGATACATTCATTCATGGTCCTTAATGTTGTTCCTTACTATCCTTTTATAGTATGTTTCCTTTCTTTTCTTCTTTTAAGCGAATCAGTTGGCAGATATAGTTTAAATTTAAATAAAATAATTAGTTGGGTGCTGGGTAAATTCCTTCTTTGTTCAGTTTCTTCATTACCACGTTTGACTTTTGACTCATTAAGACATACATTAAATATTAAATCAATAAGGAATGATGGATATTATATCATTGTATGATTCATCATTTAGAATGCAAATTATTTTAAGCTGAAAAATATTGAAAATAAAACATAACCAACTAAGGAGTCTGAATTATTTACAGGCCAAGGGCTTAAAGGTGCATCACTCTAGCACAAATATTAAATTATGAAAAGGGAATTTCATTTTGCCATAAATCTGCCTGCCATAGCAGCTTAAAATAAAATGGTTTTACCCATCTAAAGCAACATCAATTTGCCAGTCAGTACTTCATGTATCAAAGTGTGTTCTGTGAAAATATCAATATCATTGGTTAATATAAATGAAATTAATTTTTAAAGCTGGGCTAAAGGTTGACATCTGAAAAATTGCATTACTTTGCAGAAGAGAAATTTCTGTCTTCTAGTGAAATTTCAGGTCATGAGGGCAAGTAATTTTCACAATCTTCAATGGGAGCCAGTGAAATATGAACTTCATTGTCACCTAGCCCCAAAGCGATAAGATAAAATGAGCTGATACATCATTTGCTGTGGTTTTATCATCTCCCTCAGTAATTGGAAGAGAAAACATAAGAGTGTATGTGTTTGTATGCTCCCTGCCCGCCCCTCCCAGCCACCCCATCATCCACACCCAGGCTAAAGCCATTTTAGCCCAATCAATACAAAGGTCACATAGCATTTTATTTATATATTTTTAATTTTTCATACTGACTAAACTGCCAAGTAGAACATTAGAGTAATGAATATGTTTAATTGAATTTGTCAACCAGAAAATACTAAGGAGAATACTGTACTACATCATGTACTAGTAAGCAGAAGGACAAAATTTACTATATAGATAAAAAAATGCAATTAAAGGTAATTTCATAATCATAACTTTCATACTTTTGTTATCATTGTTCAGTTATTTACAAAGTTAGGGCATTTCATATATTTGTAGTTATAACTATTTGACATCAAAATTACCATCTTAAAGTTTCCATTAGAGTTTCAACTTTGTCATTTTTAATAAGAAGGAACTCTAGTTTTAAGACTTTATCTTTGAAAACTTAAAACCAAAATTTATATGGCTGATGAAGTAAATTTTTGATTCAATAGTGTTAGAATAAATTAAGTGCTATGTTTTGATATCAGGCTCAAAAAAATGATATGCAGTAAAAACCTAAAATCTTTGTTAATAATAGTTGTACAACTTAACATACTTGATTGAAATTTCTTTAAATAGTTTGTTAAGATTGCAATTATAAATAAAGCATATTAGCACGTATGTTTAGTGAACTAAGAATATTTTTCATTGTGTTTTTATTTTAAATATATTTCAGTATTTATAAAATTCTTCAGGAATATGGAATTGTTGGAAAGAGTAAAATCTAAAAATTGTCAAATATTTGGCTGGGAAAAGTGATAACTAGTTTTGAACTAAAAATGTAGTATTTTTTAAAATACCTTTTACTGATTCTGTATATATAGACGGCCATGTAAATACCTTTTATTTTTGAGGTAAAATATTTAATCAGTTTTTTTCTCTTGAAATGAGTTTTAAATTTATTGAGACTAGTTTTTGAAAGAAAAAAGACCCCCTTTTTATTAGGTGATACAAATATGACTTTGTTATAGGACTATTTTGAATGTTTTATAAAAAATGCTTCATATTCAATAAGAGTTATATAATTGGGTAATAAAGGCAGTTTCCTATTTTTGTTCCTTCATGAAATTTAGAAAAAAGGAAAGTTTTATTTGCCTATATTCATAAGTTCCTGTAAAATGCATGATTAGGAGGAAAATGAAAAATGTTTTCCTTACAAGCCAATAAATTCAATGGGTTAAAGAAATTTTCATATGTATTCATAGTAGGCTATTAGAAAAGTAGAAGATACTAATATTTATACTTGGGAAAAATAATATATTGTTTCTCAGACTACAATTCTAAGATAAAAGTGTTTTTTAAAAGAGGGTATGCTAATTTTTAAAAGTAAAGTCACTGTGTGTATGTATATGTACACCTACATATATATAGATATTTATGTTTGTATTTATTTTTAAAATGAAACGCTGGTTACTTTATTTCCTAACTCCCTTACCTCAAATTTGACTAATAAACCAGCTTTGTTGAAACAAATTTTAGTAAGATAAAAGTTGAGTTCACTAGTAATAATACTAACAGTATTGAAAGAAGGTGGTAAACATTCAAAGGGAGTGCTGTGGCTTAAGCTTTCAAGCTATTCCAGACTTGGGGTCATAACTGCAGAGCAATGGTAATGATACGGTTTCCATAGCAACTGATTCATTGGAGGGCTAGACCTCTGTCTAGGGTGCTGTCAGTGTATGTAGAGTTTCAGTGAACAGAAAGTCCCACAGAAGGATCTGCCCCTACCTAATCCAGTTTTAATTGAACTCTAGAGACTTTGAAGTGAAGCCTTGGACCAGGAATATACTATTCCAATAAGAAATAAACCTCTTGTTTAGCCAGGCCTCAGCTGCTTTTTAGTACTAACACCTTTTCCTAATGAATACCTTAAAGAAATGTTAGTATTTCCATTTTATCTAGTAATTCTGTTAGGAGATTTTTTTTCTGTCTTAAACCCCAACTCTTTTGACTGTATATACTTTTGCTTATTAATTTTTTTAAAGTTACTTTTTTGTTTAAGATATTAATTTTTGTACCTTTGACAATTTTAAATAATTTTCTCTTTCCTCCTGTTTTCCTTTTTGAGTTTTAAAATTTTGGTAGACCTGCTTACATTTAACTTTTAAAGCACACTGTCTTACATTCGGTGTGACACCATTTATATAATGTTTGAAAATAAATTAAAATGTGGGATATTATTTATGGAGATATTTATATATGTGTATATGTGCATATATACACACACATACATATGCACACACTAATAATATATTAGTGTATGTGGAAATGATAAACCTTAAAGCAAGGATAGTGACTGGCTTTGATATAGTAGAAAAAATTTGAACAAAAAGGGAATTTCAGACACTATGATAATGTATTATTTTAAAAATATATGTAATGTGACAAAATGTTAGGATTCTCTAAGATTGAGGTCTGTGTATATAGGGTTTGTGTCATTTTATGTAGTTTTGAATAGTTTGACATTTGATAGTAAAAAAAATTATATAATGGATCATTCCATTTGCTGTGTTTCAAGTATAGTACTCATACTGCTTAAAGGAATGGACTATAAATTGTTGAATAGGTTGGACTATAAGTGTTATAGAACACATACCAGAGTCTACATTCTTGTAAGTCCTGGATGGTAAACTCAAATGTCAATGGAAACTGTAGATTTGTAATAAGTGTGTAAGAGTGGAGAATGCCACAGCAGTCTGTGCCGGTTGTTACCATGTTCATGCATAGTTGACCCTTGAGCAAACACAGCGTTTAGCTGCATTGTCTGTGTATACATGTTTTTCTTTCTTATTTTTTTTCCTTCCATCATTCTGTTCTGTAGTCATAGATTCAGAGGGCCAACTAGTTCTATGTGGATTTTCAACTTTGTGGTAGGTTGGCACTCCTAACGAACCACCTGCTATACCATTCAAGGGCCAACTGTAGACCAGGTTTGATATATACTCCAGTTTTCCCTGAGAAACCAAAAATCTGAAATATTTACATAAGCAGTCATTTTCTAAATTATTTTCATCTATATTCCTATATATCACATATATTTAATATATATCATCTATATGTATACATATATGTATACATAAACACACACATATAGAAGGAGAGAGCACTTAGTTTGCTAGACATTGAATTGTTTAATCACCCAGAAATATCTACTCTGTGTGAGATGTTCCTAAAAATGGGAATGTATTCAAAGTCTGCTCTAGTGTGAGATTCTAGTATTCTGGTGCTGAACAGAGGCATATCAGGAGTTTGTAGCAGGGGTAATGTGGTGATAGAGGAAGTGGGATTTAGATCCCATGGATTCTTTGAGGAGGTAATGTTTGAGCTGAAATTTAACTGTGAGAATGAGCCAATCACATGAATCTGGGAGGAGAACATTCCAAACAGAAGAGAAACGAATATAAAGAACCTGAGGGAAATGAGCTGACCTCATCAGAGAGTCCCAGTGTAAGGTTTGATAAATGAATGTAAAGAACTGCTGATTCTTTATATATTATAAATGTAATGAGAAGCCGCTGCATGGTTAAATATAGGACCTATGTAATATGATTTATATTTAAAGATTTTTTTCCCCTTTGGCTCTTTTGGCTTTTAAAAGTAGACTTTTAAGAATAGAAGGAGTGCTGGTGAGAGAAAGATGTACATGCAACCTTCACTCAAAACAGTCTAGAGAATTAAACCCATACTTTCGTCCTTGTTTTTCTGTTAATTTCTCTTGATGTTGCTTACATAGATGTTAATTGTATGAAAACGTTAGGATATCTGTATGAGTAGTTTTAAAGCTGAAAGTGTAACTAGTTTGGTTCTTTGAATATTTGTTTTTCAAAACTCATTGAGCATTAGCATTCTACCTATTCTTTCCATTCTACATCCTCTGGTGCCAGAAATAGAATCATTTCTGTAGAAAAATCTTAAATGAATTAAACCAGGTTTATTCATTTTTTTTCTTCAAAAGATTGTTTTTGATACTGAGAAATACAGATTTTCTTTGCTAGCCAGATATAAAAATTGCAATGAGTAAAAAAAAAATTGTTTCTGCAGAATAAATTCTTACTCTTCATAATTTTTTACTTTGTTTATCTCACCTTTTTCTCTATAATACAGTATCTTTACCGAATGTTACTTTTCTTGTGTCTTTAAATGATGATTACTTTTAAGCAAGATTTTAACTTTTAACATAATTTGTTTTCATGGATTTTCATCAGGCTTTGATAGCAAATATATCTCATTTTCCTTGTTAATTTGTGTGAATTACTGGTGTGGAGAAATTCCAAATCAGATTTTTCTTTGACACCTTCATAATTAAGCTTTTGAAATGAACTTTTTAAAAAACAAAACTTGAATAACAAAGCAACATAGTGGCTTAGGACAGAATACAGGATTACTTTGAGTTAGCAAAGCCTTCTAAGCTACTGCTTCTGTCACAAGGGATGACAAGAATTGTAACAAGTTACTCTGACAACCACCTACTCCATAGAGAGATTATACTGAGTTCATTTGCAGGTTTGTGTTTAGCCTAACTGACAAAATGATACTTAACCTCTTACAGTCGGTCTTTGGCTTTCTGGATGAGTGACTGTTGCCTTACAGTTTCCTTAAATGTATGATTTTGTTAAAGTTATGAACTTAAATGCTAATTTTATTAATAATTTAAAGAATGTAAAAAGCCCTCTTGGGTACATTATAATCATGTTATATGAAATTGTGCATGTGATTTGTTAATATACTAGACATTTTTTGAGGTCTTCCTTTTTTAAAGTTTATTTATACTTTTCACTGTGTAACTTAAAAAATAACCAATAAATAATCTAATATGTATTTCCTGAAAAGCAGTAGGTTAAATCACTGCTTTCTAAAGCCCTCAATTATATATTTTGCTCTTCTTTTTTTATTTAAAATTCTTTTCTTATAAATTGCAACTGATTTTCTTAGTCTCTAAAGTATTTCTTAGACATTTTTTAATATTTTAGGTTGTAATTTACTTTGGATTATTTTTCCTTACTAGATTCTGGCATATACTGAAGGCCTGCACGGAAAATGGCTATTTACAGAGATACGATCAGTCTTCTCTCGTCGTTACCTTTTGCAAAATACAGCTCTGGAGATCTTCATGGCAAACAGAGGTAAGATGTTGCAGAAGTATATTGTCACAAAGCTAGTCTCCACTTCTTTGATTCCAGTTTAGAAGGCATGCTGTTTTCTTAGATAGTACTTTGTAGCCTACCCTCTGTTCTGCTGACCTTTTTTTTTTTTCCTCCTTAAACTGTATGCATCTTCATGCTTTCCCCACTTTTGGAGATTTTTTTTAGGATTATTTGTACTAGTTTCATTTGTCTGGCTACATCACAAATGCATGCAAGTAGTACAATACATATAATATGGGGGAATAACTACCATTTAATAGAGTTTTGATGTCTTCAAAATTTTTCTGATGGCTTAAACTGCAAGACAGCGGCATTGAGAGAGGGGACAGGTAATCAAATGATTCATACATTTATTTAATATTGTATCTAATCATTGCCATTTATAAAGGGACCATCAGAAAATGGTACCAAACAGTCTTGGTTGCTATGTATTACATCACTCTTGAAAGAACTAAAATTCAATTTGTGGGCTTAGAATGGAACTTGGGAAAATTCATTATGACATGAAGGAGAGACAAGGTGAATTTGAAGGAAAAAGCGTTTGGTGTGTGTGGAGGCACATAAGGCATGATGTATAAAACAAAGTGACTTGTTGTAATGTTGCTTGTATTATGTACTCCTTGCAAATAAGTAAAAAATTTCTACTGTCTTTCTATAATTGCAAGTTGTCATTAAAAATATCTACACATAATAACATCTGTATTTGTAATATAATAACATAGCTATTGTAAGAAAAAACACACTAGTTTTTTCTTTTATGAAATCATGTTCTTCAGAGAGTACAAATTTCTTTAGGGAAAGATGTTTATCTCTTTCCCAGTTGATCTCCTCCCCCACACAGTTCTTCTTCCTAATACAAACATTATTCTTCCAGGCAAATAATCAAGTGAATGTTTCACACTTTAGTTCAGTCTGCATTCTTGCAGTCCCACAGGGGTTTCAACCTTACAATATTTATTGCTTGCTCATCCTCATTCATTTTCCTTCTTTGAAATTTCACATGCATCCTTGCTTTTCTGTATGTATTTTTTCCATTGCATTTCCCTCATGGCCTTGGTCATCTGCCATAACCTATGATAGTTTTTCCTTTCTGTACCCCCCCTCCCCGGTATCCAGTCTAAAAGTTGATTATATATAAAGGGTTTTTTTTAAAGGGTATATGGGTTATACGTGTGGCAGTTTTAAATGTTTTAGGTGCTTAGTGAATGATTACTTATTTATCTGAACGATATTGGTAATATAAATGTGTAAAATTTTTTGGCCTGAAGTGTTTTTTCCAGGCTAAGTAGAAAAGAAGGATCATCTTCTAGATGAACAATTACAGTTTAAATATAGTTCTTGTAATGAAGTTAATATACTTAAACTTTTAAGTCTGACAAATTCTTCTAAATTCCCTCTAATAATGTTAATACTTTATTTTCCTACTTTTTAAAGATGGAAAAATTTTCAGATAGTGTTATAAATTAACATGATATGCTAAATATATATTGATAATCATATCTTTTTAGTCTTCAATATGTAAATTATTAAAATAGAAATGATTGGAAAGCATTTAAATTTCATTATTAAACATAGAGGAAGAATTTTCTCTCAGGTCACACTTTGTTCTTTCTTATCTGAATATACAGAATGTAAACATGTTAGCATTATGAAGATTATTTTTAAAGCTATTCATCATTAGGAATAAATACAACTGATAATTCGGAAGCCATGCTCTTTTTTTGTATTAGGTTGTTAACTATATAAACTTAAAATTTAAATAGTTGTTTATAGAAATTCATAGACATATTTAATTTGCTAAAATTCAGTTTTGTAAATTCACAGTTGCAGCTAAGTAACCTCTTCGTGTCACATCAATGCAACAGTATTTATTAGAATTTCTGACAGTATTTATAGCAAAGGAGTTCATAAGTGAAGTGACTATTACCTTTGGCATATAATATTAAACCTTGATTTGTAAATACAATAAAAGTTATATAGTAAGAATTGCATTTAATAGATTCCTGAAGCAAGAGTAAATATTTTATTGAAGTCAGAAAGGAAGCCACATTTGTTTTAATTTTTAAAAAATTATTCTTTGTAGTTGCTATAATGTTCAACTTCCCAGACCCTGCAACAGTAAAGAAAGTGGTTAACTATCTACCTCGTGTTGGTATTGGAACCAGTTTTGGATTGCCTCAAACCAGGTACCTCTTTACGTGAGAAAAATAGGAAAAATAATCTGCATCAGTATTTGTAATTGTTTTTGAAATGTATGACATGTTTTCTGCTAAACTATGATTATCAGTAATTATTTTAAGTAAATTAAAAGTCTGTATGAAGAAACTAGAAAATGAGGAACAAATATAAACCAAAGTAAGCTGGAATAAAAAAGAAATCGATGAAAGGAAAACCAATGTCATGAAGAATTGTTCCTCTGAAAAGATTAATAAATGTACTAATTACATTATACAAGACTTACAGAGAAAGGATGAATACACAAATGCCTGTTTCAAGGCTGACTGGGGGGTATCACTACAGATCCTACAGAAATTGAGAGAAAAATAAGGTGGTATTATGAAAAAGTGTGTACTCGCTACTCAACATAGATGAAATGAACAGATTCCTGTCAAATCTCACTAATGAAGAAATGGATGACCTTAACTCTGTGGAGGAAATTGAATTTGTAGTTAAAGATCTGGTAACAGAGGAAATCCCAGTTCAGATGATTTCATTGTTAAGTTCTATCAAATGTTTGAAGAAAGAATATTATTTTTATGTACACATTTGCAGGAAGTGTAAAAGAAGAACAAAAGTCATTCTATGAAGCCAGCATTACCTGGACAGGAACTACATGCCCTCTTAATTGGAAAGGGAAAATTCATTAAACTGGCTTTTAAAATGAAAAACATTTTCTTTTGAATGGCAATCTGAAGAAAATGAAAATATGCTAGAAGTTTGATTAAAATATTTGTACAATGTATATAATATAGCATTTATTTCCAGAATATATACGAAATTATTACATTTAATAGCAAGACAAACAACATGTTTAAAAATTAAATAGAAGAATTCTGTGGACACTTCAACAAAGAATAGATACAAGTATGAAAACATGAAAAGATGCCGAGCAGTGGTATTATTCTGAGAAATCCCTGGCGAGAACATAGTGAGATCCATGGTACACCATTGAGTCACCAAAGATGCAGAGTGACTTGATTTTCAAATGCTGCCATGGTGTGTAAAATAAAGTAGTATGACCACTTTGGGAAGATTTCATGTAAAATTAACCATATTGTTATCATTCATCATAGCAATCTCATTGAAGGTATTTGTTCTAGAGGAATGAGAATATATATCATGCAGTGGCTTGGTCACAAATGTATATAGCAGCTATATTCCTTATCACAAGAAGTTGGAAATTGCCCAAATGTTCATCAACTAGTAAATGGGCAAGTTGTGGTACATCCATACAATAGAATATACTACTTATGAATAAAAAGAAGTGAAACAAAGAAAACAAAATATTACAAAAATATTGGCATGCAAATACATAGACAAGAATGTAGGAATAGAATGTTTACAAATAATAAAGATATTTTTTAAAAACAAAGGAAATAAAATACTGATACATGGAAAGCATGGATATACATGACAGTTTTAACATATAATTGGTAAAACACAAAAGAATATACACTGTGTGATTGCATGTATGTGACATTTTGGAAAAAATGAAAATATTTAGACAGAAATTAGGTTAGTAGTTTCAAGGGGTTAAACTGAAGAGTGGATGGTTAGTTACAAGAATGGAGCTTTTTGATGTATCATGGAAATAGTTCATATCTTGATTCTTCTGGTATTACACAATTTTACTCTTTGGCAAAGGTCGTTACATTGAGCACCTGAAAAGGGTTTATTTTATCCTATATAAAATCTTTTTTATAAGTCAAAAACAGGGGCCTCCCTGGTGGTGCAAGAGGTTAATTGGCAGCACTATGAAGCATCTGCAGCCACTGCTACATGAGTCGATCCCTGGCCAGGGAGGGGACACACAGGGTGCAGCAGACCTCTTGTGTCTCACCTGCTGCTCCTCTCAGCAGTGTGTTTCAGTAGACCTGCCTGTTCTGTTCCCCACTCTGTCTCTAGTGAAACCCAGCCCCCCACCTCTGGCCTGCACATAGCTCTTGTATGTATAAATAAATCTTTAAAAAAAAATAAAAAAACATTAAAAAAAGAAAGGTTAAATTGGATATACAGCATTAGGATTGCTAGAACCATGCTAGAAGGAATGTAATTAGTATAGCTACTTTAGAAAACAATTTGCCAGTTTTCTCACGAAGTTAAATATGCATTTATGTTCTATTAATTCCACTCCTGGGTGTTTACCAGCTATAATGAAAATATACAAACACATATTCTATTGTCAGCAAGTATTAATAGCAGTGTTATTCTTAATAGTCCCAAATTGGTAACATTTCAAATGTCCATCAGTCGTTCATGGGTAAGCAGATTATAATACATCCACACAATGGAATACTATTCAAAAATAAAAAGGAATTGACTGTACCCAACAGAATGGATAAATCTCATTCATGTAAAAAAAGCATAATGGGCTGCTTCTTATTCTTATAACACCATGGGCTACATTCATCATAGCCATGGGGTATTCATGATTATATTAATATGAAATTATTGAAAAATGAAACTGTATAAATCACAGAAAGCTTATCATTGGTTGCCAGGGGCCAGAAATTGGAATAATGGGGTTAGCTACAACGTGATACAAGGGAATTTTTCTCATGTGTCCAGATTGTGATGGTGTGTATATTCAAACCTTTTTAAACATACACTTCAGTTTGATAAATGTTATTAAGTTTTATCTCAATAAAGATCACTGAAAATTTTCTATAGTTAAAATATCTAAGTCATGAAGTGTTCATTATGTACACATTTCATCTGTATTATTATCTAACATATATGATAATTCAGATTAAAAGTTTTTATCATTTTGATAAAAATGTACTTAGCTTTGTTTCTTCATATTTGTTTTAGGTTTTTTGTTGACAGATATAAAGTCCATATATTAAAAAAATTATAGCTATAGTATATGTATTTGAAACTTTTATCTTTAACCTCTGGTAAGTCAGAATCAAATATTAATTTTGTATATACATATGGACTTAATAACTAATATTTATTTTGCTTAAATTACCTGAGAGTAATGTTAAAATACCAAAGTTTCTCTCATGGTATAGGGAATTGGGAGAATGTGGAAGTATATTTTTTTTTTTTCTGTGTGTTAGTCAGTTGGCTATATATAAATAGCACTGTCATTAATTGTTTCCTCTCCTAGTAGGTACTGATTCACCATCAATGAATTTTAGTTTACTAATTTAAGTACTAGGAAAAGAGTTGACATTGGGAGTTTTCTGTTGAAAACATTCACTCTAGAATCTTACAGTTTGCTTTTAGCATAGCCAGTTGTATATTTATTTGAGCTGTGTTTGCTTTGTTTAGTGTTTGTTTTGATTTTGTTTTTGTTAAATCTTTTTATAAATGCAGTTGAAATAGAATGAACTAACACAGTCAGGTTGTTAGTAGAAGCTACAGTCACCCTTGGTCCTGGGGCTAGAGGACTGTGTAGGCTGAAGCACTGATGTGCCCTTTGGCAGTCAGACGTGGTTGCTCAGCACTTCTGGCACTCCACAAGCTTGCCTTGGGAGCTGACCTCCCCCAGCGCAAATGATGAGAGTGCACTTGAGCCTGACCCTGGTGTCTTTTTATACTGTACCCTTGATAGTCACACTCCATCATTCTACTTACTACATTATATTTGTTGTAGATGAGTCGCTAAATACAGCCCAAAGCTCCAGGGGAGGAAAATCAAGCTCCACCTCTTGAAGAGAAAGTGTCGAAGAAATTATGGACATATTTTTATTTTTTTATTTTTATTTTTTTAAAGATTTATTTATTTGTGCATACAGGCCAGAGGTGTGGGGGGCGGGGGTGAGAGGATTCACCACAGAGAGCAGGGAGCAGAACAGGCAGATCAACTGAAGTACACTGCTGAGGGGAGCAGCGGGCACAGCAGAAGTCCGCTGCGCCATATGGGTCCCCTTCCTGGCCGGCAGCAGGGATTGAACTCGTGCTGCAGTGGCTGCGATTTGCTTCATAGTGTGTTGCTTAACCCACTGCGCCACCAAGGAGGACCTGGACATATTTTTAAACTACCACAGATTAAAAATTTTATGTTAAAAAGGCACATAAAGTTAGTTGCTTTACAAGAATAGTAAGGATTTTGTTTAGATTATTGTTTAATGAGGAATTTCAGTTTTCAGGAAGACACAGTTCAGAACAATACAGTAGATTTTCTCATTTTAATAAAAAGTGGTATTTTTATACTCATGATATATTTTTAAAAAGCTTTATTCGTCACCTAGTATGTATCATTCTTGGAAAATTTGCAGTGTGTTGCTGCAGTTAATGAAAGCTGAAATGAAATGGAAGTCTTAATTCATTAAATCAGTCACTGGGATATATTTTCAGCACTTTCAATGTATCATTCACCAACCAGTGTTCAGAATAAATACCATCTTTTCATACACATTTAAACAAATATGTGAACAAAACATAAATAAGTCTATAATTGGCAAGAAGGATATAATTAAGGTTTTTTTTTGGGGGGGGGGCGAGGCAGGAGAGGTCTGCTGCACCATGTGGGTCACATTCCTAGCCAGTGGCAGGGCTGGAACTTGTGCTGCAGTGGTTGCAGCTTGCTTCATAGTGTGTTGCTTAACCAATTGCGCCACCAGGGAGGCCCTAATTAAGGTGTTTTTACAGTAATTAGTGGAGTTAAGATGAGGTACTTTTGATATGGCAGTAAGAAATGTCTTCCTATATTTTGATTCAAAGGAATAAAATAAATAAAAGAAAATTCAAAGGAATAAAATCAGCTAATTTTTGAAATAGCACTTGCTAAGCCCTGAAACAAGGCCGAGCTTGTAGTATTTTAAGGAATGTTGAAGGGAAATATCCCTGAAGCTTAGTGATCCTAGGATGAGGGTCCACTAGGAGATATGTAGGAGATGTAGAAAGCCAGGTGGCATGTGACTGTGAAGTAGGTGAATAAAAGACATGCTTGTGTAGAGATTTGTGAGGAGATATAATTTAGGTTTAGGTGATGACAAGAAAGGGAGGTATCCGGGATGTTTCCTGAAGACTCAGATTGTGTTGATCAAAGGCATTTAGGGAGCTAGAGGTCTGGAGAAGGAATTGCATGTATTTCCTTTCTCTTCCATGGTCGGAGTTGAGGTACAGAGGAGGAGGTGGATGGACAGAAAATAAAAAGTGTAATTTTAAATCTATTAAAATGATTTCCAGACTGAATTGTGGGATAGGAAGTTAGATATAAGGAGATATATTTAGAACTTAAAAAAAAAAAGAAAGAAATGCTGTACTGTTTGGGAATAACTGCCAGACTGCTGTTTGGATGAAATTTAAAGCCATAGAAAGAATGATTTTGCTTGAAGAAAGACTGTATAATGGGCAAAAAGGAACTGGGCTGGATCTGAATTTGCGGTAAAGTGAACAGAATATACCCCTCCTTCAGAAAAACAGAACAAAAACGAAGAATGGCTCAAATAATAGGAAATCCAGGAAAATTATGCCAATAGATATTTAAAGAAGATAAAATTTGAAGAGATATCAAACAAGTTTTATTTTTTTTTTAAGATTTATTTATTTATTTATGCATACAAGCACTGGGGTACAGGCCAGAAGTGTGGGGGGTGAGAGGATTCACCACAGAGAGCAGGGAGCAGAACAGGCAGATCAACGGAAGTACACTGCTGAGGG
>JAGFMF010011634.1:252830-263202 GCA_019455555.1 Galemys pyrenaicus
GCCATGTGGGTCCCCTCCCTGGCCGGCGGCAGGGATCGAACTTGTGCTGCAGTGGCTGAGGCTTGCTTCATAGTGCGTTCCTTAACCCACTGCGCCACCAGGGAGGCCCTCAAACAAGTTTTAGACTGAAGAAATGATCATTGCATTTACCCACAACACTTGATGGCCAGAGGGTTGGATGTGATAAATTTGTCCATGTGATATCAACATGCTTAAAATTAAAACATTTTCATACAAAGACATGCATTTGAATGTCCAAGGTAGCGTTCTTTATAATAGCCCCAAATTGGAAACAATCTAAGTGTTCATCAACTGAATGAATCAGAAAAAGTTATTCTATATTAATATGACGGAATTTGGTTCTACAACTAAACCAACCATTATCCATCAACTGATCAATGGATACAGAAAATGTAGTGGAGATAGATATGTAATGAAATTGTATTCACTGATAAAAAGGAAATCCTGCCATTTTGCGCACAGACTTTGAGGGCATTATGCTAAGTGAATTACAAGTCAGACAGAGAAAGACAAATACTATACAATGTCACCTATATGTGGAAATTATAAAAACAAAACCTGAACTAACAGTTACAAGAATCTTTAGTGGTTGCAGAGCCAGGGAAGTAGGGAATAGACCAAAAGGATAAAATGGGGCTTGTGGGGGCAGCTGTTAAATGGTACAGACTTCCAATTTTAAAATTAAAATTTTAAAAGGTGTAATATGCACCATGGTAACTGTAGTTAATACTACATTGGATATATGAAAGTTGCTAAGAGAGATGATCATAGAAATTCTTATATTAAGAACAAATTGTGGTTGTGTGTGATAATGGATATTAACTAAACTTATTGTGGTGATTAATTTGCAATATACAAATATTGAATCATTTGTTTTATACCTGAGCTAATGTTATGTGTCAACTGTATCTCAATAAATGATTAAATAAATGGAATAATTGAAAATAAAACAAGACAAAGGAAGGACACCTAATTTGACAGAAAAACTAAATAGTTTATAATTCCATTATCTAAAATATCCAGAAAAGGCAAGTTTATAGAGTAAGAAAGCAAATTGTTAGTTGCTTCAAACTAGGTATAGAAATAGAGATTAACTGTATATAGGGAAAAGGCAAGTTTTTATGGTAACAAAAATGTGCCAAAGTTCATTATGATAATTGCAAAGCTCTAGAAATTTACTTTTAAAGAATCATTGAATAATACACTTATATTAGGAAAATTTTATGGTATGTAAATTATACCTGTATAATAAAACTTTAAAAAGTAGTTAGTTTGTCCTTGATGGTAAGAAGAACTGTTGCAGCATGTTTCTCTGAGATTCTAAAGTCTGAATTTAATAATCCTACACCTGTTTCTCACTGCTATTGTATTAAGTCAGTTGTATCCTCTGTTACTTACATTTCATTAAGAAACCACAGAAGACTTGGTCTTCTTTACACTATATTAAAAAAAGTAAGTTTCTCTTATCTTTATCCCACACCATATATAGACACCTGATAATTTTGAATCCTCTCTCCTCTGTTATAAAGAGAACACAAGCATAATACTTAAATTTACAATGCACAAATGTGTTGTCTTTAAGAGATAACTATTGAAATTGGTAATGACATGGAAATACAATTTATATGTATTTATGAGTTACTGTAATTCCTTTTATATCAGTAAAGCAGGGACTTATTAATCATACTATTATTAATCAACATTTATGGGACCTAGATATTTTAATGACATTGTAATGACATCTTACCTTAATGATGTATAATAGACCTGTGGCTAGTCCAAATCATTTGTTTAACCATTAATTGTAGATAGAAACATCTCTAGTATTCATTAGTATAATATGAATAGAACTTTTCAGAATTACATGTATTTATCATTTTAAATAAGCACAGATATTCATGATTTATTATTGTTATATAATTAATCTTATGTTTAAATTGATTCTACCTCAAATTCTTTTCCCTGCAGGCGTATCTCATTAGCTAGTCCACGTCAACTATTTAAAGCTTCTAATATGACCCAAAGATGGCAACATAGAGAGATTTCAAATTTTGAATACTTGATGTTTCTCAATACAATAGCAGGTAATTTACACTCACATGTTGATTTCTTTTAAATGATAAATTAGTTTAGGTTATTTTGCATACTGGTATAAATAGCATGTTTTAATTTTCATTATTTCTGTACATAAAAGCTTATGAATAGTAATTAGATCACAGAATTATTAGTTATGTATGTGAATAGTTGACTGTGAGAAAATTTGAAGGGTATTCTTTTCCAAATAAAAAGAAAAGATATAAAAGTTTTAAAATAAAAATTTACAAAGATTTAATATAGTAAGAATTGGGCTCATGAAAAACATATAATCTTAAGAACCTATTACTAACTTGTTTGCAAATATGAAAGAAATATTATGACCCATACATAAAATTCTAAGACCATTTGTAATGTATAAGAAATTAATATGAAAATTATCCATTGAAACTATTTACTTAGAAAAAGAGTAAATAATAAAACTGTGAGGTTTTTCATTTGTGAAAACTGAATGAAATGTATTTGTGAAATATTTGAGATTAAATTCAACAAATTAACAGTTTGTATTTGAAGCACAAAAGAGATACAAAGAGAATAATGCACATGCTTACTCTTAGAGAAGTTGCTTTAAAATAAATGTATTTATATAATTCTAGAGCAAAGGGGTATAAATGCAATAAAGGAAATATGGAATATAATGGGGACTCAATGGACAAAGGAAGGAGAATTATAGTCATATGGTTGGTGAGAGTAAGAATAAAGGAAAGATTTTATGTTCTTGTAAAGATGGATATTAACTTTAGCTAGCAGAGGAGTTACTGGGTGAGTAGAAGTCACTCCATGTAAAATTGAAATTACAAGCAGATATTCAAAGACCTGGAAATATGAAATAGAAGTTGGGGTGGGGAAAGTGTGTTTTCATAAAGATTAATGATAAAATAAATTGGAAGATATTGTGGAAACATTGCAAAAGATTTTTTTCAATTTAAGGAGTTAGCATTCAGTTCACTGGAAAACTTGAAAGTTTGGGGGCCAAAAAAATTCTATTAGAACTGTGCAAAAGTCAGCTTGGACACAGTGCAAAGGACAAATCGAGTGTTGAAAGACTAGGCAGAGGACAATTACATATAAAAAATAATGAGAGCCTATATTAGAGAAGTGACAGTAGGAATTAAAAATAAGGGATCTAATAACATAAGAATTTACATAGTATAAACCATCTGATATCTCCAGGTGACTGAACATAGGGCGTGAATGAAAATAAAGTGTCAGCAAGGATTTCCAGGCTTCAGTCTAAATTATTGGGGAAATGGTGGTGCAACAGAAAATGAATTCATATGAGTTGATCTGTGGGAAGATGAGTATTTTACTGTGCTAGCAAGACATTAGTTGAGATAGCCAAAAAAATTGTTGGAAAATAGTCAGACGATATTTGGAATTTAGTTGGTATGTTGGATATCTTCTGCTCAGCAGGGAAATCATCAAGAGATTATCTTCAAGAAATAATCTTGAAGATTATGTCTTGATTGCCACACTAGTACAGAAAGGGGTGAGAAAAAGTCTAGTGCTTTTGTACTTACAAGAAGAGGGAAAGTGAGTGAAGAAGAGAAGAGAATGAATTATTGCAGTTCATAGACTTTGGAGAAGGAGAAGTAAGGTAAAAACAGATTCTCTTCAGAGGGGAAAGGAAGAGAGAAACACATAGGTCATCTATCTCAAATGTTCCTGAGTAGTAAAAGAAAACAAAAAATTAGTACAGGTCACAGTTTTGATGGCATTTCGGGACTTACTGGTTGCTTTATAGGGTTAATTTTCAAAGTAAGCACAATTGGTTTATTATAAGGACTTAATGGTTGCAGATAAAATGGAAATATTAAATGTAGATCATGGTTGTCTAATATGATGGTAAATAGATGATGAGTTACAGCAGAGGAGAGAAACATGAAAGAGAGCAAAAGTGGAATAGTACTGATACAGGTTATAAGAGAGACAGTTTCAAGAGCTCAGGTGTAGGAATTACACCCTGCAAAGTGTGTAAGCTTTGTTAGAAAGTGGAGAAGAAATGTTCTCGACAATTGAAAGTTTAGGGCTCACACTGAAACATCTAAATTTGTCAGCTAAAGGGATGTTCATCTTATATGACAGAAAATAATAAAATTTGCAGTGATGTTGAATTTATAAGGGATAATAAAATGTAGTGATTGAAAATACTTTTAAGTAGTTGTAAGAGACAGGGAAGCTATAGAACAAGTTTACTGGACATATTTACATGTGGTAAATCAATACATTGAATTCAGAGTTATAATTATGGAGCAACAGTTAAGAAATGGTCTCTTCTCAGTAGCTTCCATTTTCCTACAGTTTCTTTTAAATATATCCCCAGGTACTCCTTTTATGGAATAGAATCAATACTTTATTTTATATAGTTTTTATATACACTAGAAAGTGGTGTTGAATCTCATGTTATTTAAGATTCATTTTGCAGCATTATATGCGGTATGTATAGGTTCTATATCATTACATATTTCCCAAAAAGTAATTAGGGGATGTCCAATAACTATATATTGAGCTTAACTTAATTAATGAAGTATTATTCACAGTGAGCAGGTACTCACTGTTTTTGTAGGTACAGTGAGAAAATGGGATATGATGAGGATTTTGCTGTTCACTAAGACCTTAATCACAAGGAGAGGGAAGTGAAGGAGAAAGATGGACCAAAATGGATGGTTTTTATTGCTAAATGTGGTTTGTTTGTTTTTTTTTTCTGGAAGAAATTGGAATTGATAAATATTTAGTGGCATATAATGGCCTCTGAGTTAGAGTTGTCATTATTATTCATCTTTTTAAAAGTCTTTTTCTAGGTTAGTCAAGGAAAATCTGTTATTTTAATTTGCCTTACACCTAGAAGAAAAGAAATAAAAAGTTAAAAACATCAAATCATAAGAAAAGCTTAGATACCAGGGAGTCTGTGTAGAGAGCTACTTTAATACTCATTTATATGTTGATATGACATCAGTATATATTTGAGAGCAAGAAAGGAATGGAGATAATAGAATACACAATAAGAAAGGAATTCAAACGTATTAATATACTTGTCGACCTAACAATAAAAGTCTGTTCGCATTAAATCTAACTAAAAATAGGTTATAGGCTAGTAAATAATGTAGCTGGGATTCAAACGTCAGCACTTCCCTCCAGAAGCAATGATTTCATTATTATGCTTTCCTGAAGTCGTAATATCCAAAAAAATTGTATATATATTGAAGGACTACCTCATCCTTTATTCATATTTTTAATAGATTTAAATATGTCATTAGTTTAGAAGTGCAGAAGAGGATGGGGCAGTACTTAGGAATGAGGGAAAGCAACACTGATGATGGTGTTCTTTACATTCAGAGATCATAGAGTTTGAAAACTGTCAACCGAAGTTTCAATTAATATGACCTCATTTTACAGAGGACTAATGAGGGCTCAGAAGGCCTAAGTAACTTAAATTTGGTTAATTAGTTGGTTATTGATTATTTAGTGGCAGAGAAAGAATTCTGGTTTTGAAAAATTTTAAGAATTAAAATTTGCTTTATTGTTTTAGTGTCTTAAGAATACTTTATTTGGGCCAGGCTTACAAGTAATACAAAATAGTTGAGTGTTATTCATAAGAACATAAACTTGGGGCCCACAATACTTGGATTTGGTGTAGTTTGACCATTCCTAGTTGTCTGATTTCGGGCCTTTTGCACCTTAACTTTTTCTTCAATAAAATGGAAATGATAATAATTTCATAGGTTTATTGTGAGAATTAAATGAAATAATAGGTAATAGTGAAAACAATGTCTGGTGCTTCAAAAAATTGTCAGTTGTTATTTTTAGTGACCCTTATTACCTGCATCTGTTTATCATTTCATTGCATTCTTTGAAATTAAGTGGCTACTTATTTTCCTTTTCCTAGGACGAAGTTATAACGACTTAAATCAGTACCCAGTGTTTCCTTGGGTCATCACCAATTATGAATCAGAAGAGCTGGACCTTACCTTGCCAAGTAATTTTAGAGATTTGTCCAAGGTAACCTCTCAATAACCATTTGAAATATAATTGTGTACAAAAATAGATTGTTTTTAGTAATTTCCGCATTACTTTTTAAAAAACCTTTAACTATAATTTGTATCTTTAATGTTTATCTTTTAAATGTACTTTAGCATTTTCAAATTTGAAATTTGAAAAATTTGATGTGCATGACAAAGTTGATGACAGTTAAAAATATTAAAAATTACACTCCTTTTTCCATATGTAATTAAGACATTACTCCCAAATATTAACGTTTGAGAGTGTTAGTATTTGATGAAACATATGAAGAAAATCTTGGAAACTTCTCATCAGTACTCTTTTATAAAGTCAAGTAACTCCTTATTAACCAAAGTCTCCTAACAGTCCCCCTCCTACTTCCATTCTTTCCTTCTCTAATCCATCCCTCACTGCAACAGAATAGAACCTCTTTAAACCTTATTTTGAATTTTATAAAATCCAGTGTTTAAACCTTTTTTGGCCTGTTATTGAATGGAGAATCAGCCTTTCCCAATTCAGAGCTTTGCTTTCTCTGCCTTTAATGTTTGTATACCTACTTTGTAATTGGCTTATTCTCTCTTAGTCCTTTCAGTCATCTTCTCATAATTACTGACTATGTTCCTTTCCTAACATTTTGCTATTTGTTTCTTTCATAACTCTCAAAATATCCTGCATTGACATATCCTGCCTGCTTGTTTTGGTTCTAAGCTCCATAATGATAGAGTTCTTTTCCACAATTATTTCTCCCATGCCCAGCACAGGGCCTGTCATTCAATAAATGTGTTAAATTAAAAGTTAAACAATAAAACATATATCACATTTTCTACAAGGCATAAAACATTTTTTAAATAGAAAGTATGTAAAAAAGAAAACAAAATCACACCTACTTTATCTCATAAGGAATAATTCTATTCTTCACATATGTATGCACCCAATTGAAAAAAAGAGAGATCCCTCCTGCAAGGAGAAAAAGGTATTAGTCAACTAAGCAAACAAGCGGAGGTTTGGAACATGTGTGTATATTTCTGCTCTCATCTGACTTATCATTTCCTTGAGAACATGCCCCAGACATGCCAGATCACCTGCCAGAGAGACATGACTGACACCTGGAGGGTGGTGTGGTGTGCCAGCAGAGACCATGCCCAATAAGCCAGCCCTCACCAACCGCACACACGGACTAGCACGACCAAACCAGCCAAACAGGGCCCAGACTAGCAGTTTCCCACTGACTATGAGAAATAATAAATGGACCAATGGTGATTTGTTTTCTTTATTTAAAGGAAAGCCTTATGCTTTGGTATCATATTGGTTCTAAGTCTATGGTATTTCCCTGTCATCTGTGAAACTCTCTAGTTTAATAAATGAGGACTGTTTGACTTTGGCTTGTGTAGTGAGCCTTGCCGTAGGTCAGTAATAAAAACCAGACAGGTCTTTAATCCTCAGATTATTATATCCCAGTCTTGCACTATTATTTGAATTTTATGTACATAAAAGTAAAAATCCAGTTTTCAGTAATTAGCTAAAAATGTGTAATTTGCTTCACAAATTACATTTAAGTAAAAAACTTTTCTGGGTTCTAGAAGAATTTTTTTTTAAAGCATAGTCCTTTAGTTTTGACTCCTATTTAAGTACAGAACTTATTAAGAGTTTTTTTTGTCATTTAGAGGATTTTTCTTTCCTAGTCCCTGTAGTGGGTAATAAGTTTAAATGTGGACAGGGCTTATGTTTTTGTCTTGATGGAAGAGGAGGTAATTGTGCTAAGTGGATATATGAATATTTTAGCTGAAGCTGAATATCTCTGCTACCATCATTGCACCTGAACATGAGCCTGTAAGCCATTTACCTCCTCCTCCCACTGTTTCCTGCCAGCAGCCTCTATTCTCTCTCTTTCCTCCAGTCTTGTTTCTGTTCTTTGTCTTACAAGTCTTACATTAACAGAAAAAAGCCCCCAAACCTATTTTTTATGTATTTGTTTTCATTATGATACAGTATATATATTACATAAATATATTTGTTTTTGTCATGATAATTCATTGAAATATCAGCAGAATGCTGTTATAATGTATTATAAATAGTTTCTTATTAAAATTAAATTTTATTTGAATATTGTCGCTATAAGAAACTTTTAGATAGCTTTGTTGACTGGATAAAGTTCTGTTTAAATAATCTTACAATTTATGTTCTTTATATGTATCTTTATAACTTAATCTTCTGTATATGATAAATAAGGCTATTTATGCCCCACTAGATGACCCCAATAGTAATTTTGATTTTCTGTTTTGTTAGATTAAGATACAAAGGGGGAGAGACTTCAAAATTAAAACAACAGTAGAGTCATGTTCATTAATCTCTAACCATATATGTCTTATGTCCACTATACAAAGACAAAAATTTTATTTTTGTGATTTGGTGTCTTTAATTGTAGTGATAATTCATATTTATATTTTGGGAGATTTTGTAAAAGTTTTGTACTTTAGGCTGAGATAGGGGTACTTATAAAGTGTGCTTTTTACAAGAACTGAAGAGCACACAGTGAACATAAGTGTGGTTAGCAGATCTGGAGAGAAGCTCGGAGCCCTAACACTGAACCACATTATTTTGTAACTAGTATCTTCCCTGTAGACAGTAGTGTGAATCATAGACAAATGATTCAAATTTACAAAAGCAGAATCAAGTAGTTTTCATAATAAACACTGTGTCCAAAGCTCACTTTAAAGCACAGACAAAAGTTATCCCTATTTTAAAGTAGATACTATAGCCTGAATAAGTTTAAAATATATTGATTTACTTATCCACATTTATATCCATTAATTTCCCAAAGCAGGTTTCAGGGACTTCTAGTATCTTTGATATGAAGCTACAATTTTATTTGATAATTTCTTTTATACTGCACAGGGAATTTTTTTTGGAAGGGTAGTTAATGTAATCAGTACCTTTCTGTATTTTCTGATCATTCTTTGAGAAATGGTATAACTGAAACAATGTAAAAAATATCTTCTTGAAGGTATAAAATTTTATTTTGTGAACAGTATTTCTAATAATTAAAGATGTTGAGAAGATCAAATATATTTTCATCTGAAATTAAATACATTTTTGTACTGAGAAAGTTTTCACTTAACATAATGGGTTAATTTAGTCTTTCAAAACTGAAATGATGTAAGGATCAGTCTTAAAGTTGACTTTTTGTCCTATTTCCTAGTTGTTTCATCATAAGTCTAAAACTGAATGAAGAGAAGACAGGTCTAATGATGCGTAGACTTTGGAGTGACATTAATCCATATTTTACACATACACATTGATTTTCATATTTTGGTAGCTTCCTTGAAGACAGAAGAATTAACATTTTCTTTTTGTCCTTATAAGAAATTATAATTAGGGAGGGAATATACTTATAACATGTCATACCATAAAATCAAACTATGATGGCTCAGTGTTTCAGTGCCAGGGTTTCTGCTGTGTATTTTTTCCCCCTTAGTAGACTAGAGAGAAAAACCAAGACAATCTGAGGTAATCATTTCTCTAGATGAAAATAGATATTTTTGAATTTTCATGTATATGTACCAAAATCTGAGTAACTACTTAAAAAAAAAAAATCAGTATTAGGTTAAAGAGAAAATAACCAATCACCTCCAGCTGAAAGCTGGCAAATTAAAACTCAGCTATATGTTTCCAGAAGCAAGAATTTACCACTTTTTTTTCTATTCAAATGAATGTCATTATAAAAGATGTCCATTTATTTATTTATTTGTTTGTTTGTTTATATTTGACATCAGTTGTAATCCCCATGTATTCCCCATCACCATCTCACCAGTGCACCATCACTTCAATCCCCCATGCTCCCATCTTCCCTCAAACCTCCCCCACTCCCCTCCCCACCAACTGTCCCCAATTTGTCCTTGTCTCCTCATTTTTGGTTTCTGTGTCTTTATTGCTGTTATTGTTATTATTATTATTGTTCTTATTCCTTTCCTTGATCCTTATTTGGTTCCCTTATATTCCTCCTAGGGGAGGAACCATCTGGTATTTTTCTTTTGCCTTCTGAATTACTTTGCTGAGCATAATCCCCTCCAGAGCCATCCATGTTCCTATGAATGCGTCTAGTTTTTCTTTTTTGATTGCTGAATAGTATTCCATTGTGTCTATGTACCACAGCTTCCCAATCCACTCATCTGTTTTTGGGCATTTAGGTTGTTTCCAGGTCTTACCTATTGTAACGAGTGCTGCTATAAACATAGGGGTGCAGGTATTCTTTTGAATC
>JAGFMF010011634.1:269080-305542 GCA_019455555.1 Galemys pyrenaicus
TGCACTGGTGAGATGGTGATGGGGAATACATGGGGATTACAATTAATGGCAAGTATATGTAAATTTTAAAATATTTTAATAAAAAAAATAGAAAAAAAAAAAGCCAAGTATAGCCAAGAATTAGCAAACATTTGAAAATGTCCAATATAAGAGACAACAGAGTAAAACAAATACAAAAATAAGAGAAACCAGAAGAAACAAAGACAATTTATGAAACAGAAAATGCCTTAAAAACAAAATGAGAATACCATGAGAAAAGAGAAGACAATTCCAGTAATAGAAAAAGAAAATGCCATGGAAATTAAAATGTAATTGCAGATGTTTTCTAAAAGGTATATCAAAATGACATGGGAGAATGGCCCAGAAAGATGAAATTAGAGGACCCCAGAGTAGGGAATCTTTAGAATTAGACGTGTTAGTCTGCCTGAATTTAATAGCAAGGAATCTTTAGCAAATTATTTCATTTGGCCGCATCCTATATGCAAACTTATTGATACAATATTATTATATGTCATGTTACATGGAATGTACATAATACTGAAGAAAATTTTTATAGCTATTTATTTTGAAACTTTAGTGTTCAGTGTGATATATTTAGTTTAATATATGGTCATGCAGGTCTTTCCCTAGAATTTAAAATTAACTTCTGCAAGCGTGAACATACAGATATGGAACATATATAGATTTATATGTAGATGCTATGGTGTATCTTAGAGTATTTACTCAAGTTTTATGGTGTTTTTTATTTATTTTTTATTTTTTTCTTACATTGATTTCTCCCTTCAGGTGTATGTAGTCCCTCTAGTTCTCCCACCTCCACTGCAACCGTGATCCATCTCCACAGTCCTTTGTGCTCTTCCCACCCCAGCTGTTAGACTTACAAGTCTTGTCTTTAAATTTGGAAAGCTATTTGTTTTTTGTGAATTTTAAAAATTTTTACTTTCATTAAGTATTAGTACTCTTCATGGCAAATTTGGCTTCTTTATACCGTCTAGTTTTTAAGTGACTCTAACAGAGGTTTACCCTATACTTAATTTAAACAGCCTTCAATGGCACTGTTTTTTAACATTAGTCAGAAAATGATAAACTGAAGTAACTGAAATGGATTGTGGTTAATATTACTGTCAGGGTGATAAATAATCCTGACATATACCAGTAACACACTGCCAGTCAGTAATCCTTTGCAAAGTTAAGTATTTATTCTCAAATCAGCCTAAGTTACTGTGGTGTAGAGTGACCATTTGTTATTATTTATAAATGAATTGTTTGATTTACATAGCATTACCAGTTTAATCCTATAATACTTCCTATTGCTTTGCTTAGTACTGGGTCTACGAAGCTGTATAGATTCAGAGAATGAAACGTACATCATCTACTCTGAATTTGCATGAAAATTTTCAAAATACTTAAAAATAGGTGGATTTTTTGAAAAAAAAAAAAAAAAAGTGCTAGTACTTTGTTTCTGATTTCAGTTTGGGATTTTTTTTTCTTTTTATAAAAAGTGCATGTGGTAGGAAGACATTTCAGAAACCCACATACATTTGTAGCTTTCTTTATATACTCTTTGTATCACCTTCTCATCTTTTGTGATACTCAAAAATTACATGAATGTCATGTTTTTTATAGTAGATAATGTAGTGAATTACCTGTCAGAATCATCCACATTACCGTCCAACTCTTTATTCTCAAAGCTCATTTATTTGAATAAGCTCATTTATTCAACATAAACACCTATATGTAGTACTGTTTGAATAAAGGTGTCTATTCAAATACTCTATTATTAAATATTCCTACATTTTATGGATATTATTTTGAACTGTCTCAGAAAGGAAAGTAAATTAAATGTTCCTCTATTAAATAATTCTGTATATTTTTAAAGAATTTTATAGCTGAATATATGTTACATATGAACCCTTTGTAATTTCATCAGAAACATTTTATTTCTATGTGATCTAATTTTAGAGTGTCCCACTTTCAGAAGGAACTTTGTTTTTTAATGTAAGTTCATGATTTATAATGTGAACCAAGTTTTTTGAAGTATAAAAGGGAAAATTCTAAAATCTAAAGCCATAAGTTATTACTAGACTTATATAAAAGCTAGAGTAGAAACTTAAATACTAACATTTTGAAAAATATAGGATAAAAAGAAAATCAGTAGTGTTTTATATGTTGTCAAGCTACATTATTTGCTTTAAAAATGTAACATTGGATAGATTAATAAATTGGGAAAGTTAACAATTTAGTGTGATGTATCTCGGCAAATGAAAGTTTGAGGAGTCCCTCTCTGAAATATAGTCCAGGTTATTAAAACACATTAGTAGCTTTCTGAGTTGTTTAAAACAATCCCTTTGTTTAATGCCCTTTATATACTTGAGATATATCACTTATATTAGAATTTTTTCTAGGATTCTGTCCTTAGTCTTGATTTGTTTGACATTTTCTCTAATACTACAAATTGATCATACAGTGTGCAGGAGTTTCTCAGCTTGTTTCTGGAATTCTTTCAGAGGGAATTGTTCCACTTGTAATTCTATAGAGTTTTTTGTCCATGGTAGCAAATGAGTTTGGGAGCATCTTACATAGCTACCTTGGATGGAAGTCCTGATTTAGGTAGCCTTAACCATTTAAGTGGGTAGGTTAATCTCTGTAATGAATAGGTTTTATTGTATTAGCTTTGGGCATCTTGGGTGTTTGCCATTTGTATAATTTCTTAAAAACATTTTTTCAATTTACCTTTGGCTATTAAGAATATTTTTGGGTTCTTCCAGGCATTTTCCTCATCACTGACATTGGATTATCACAGTATTATAATCAGTTTATGTGCCTTTCTGAAACTCAGCTCTAAGAATCACTTAGTATAAACAATACTGAATAACGCAGCTGTGAAGGTATTACTACTAAATCTACCAATGTGAACATTTGAAATGATTTAGATTCTACAAAGGCACATAAGTAAAATGGAATACTTTCTTTTTCCCGAGATGTGTTTGTTAAATTGAAATAGTAAGGTGTGTGTATTTTTACTTCCACATGTAAGAACGTATATTTTCAAGGGTTTAAAGCTGCTCTGGTATTTGAAAACAAAAGTGCTTATTTGTTAACTCTAAAAGCCACAGTAGTATGCCAGTGACACTTTTTTCTTGACAATATTAAATAAAATGTAGAGTGTGTGAAGATAAGTGCCAAACCATTTCAGCTATATATAGCATATGACGAAATACCCTAAAAGCCAAGGTTGAGTAAAAATGCTGATCACGCTGTTTGTTATACTTGTCATTTAGATAAAAGAGCTGCTACAGCTGACACAAAATAGTTTCTACACCCCCTAGCAGTGGCAATGTTACTTAAATGACAGGGACTGTTAGTTTATTTTCTTCCTTAGTGGGTGGGGAATGAAGGCAGGTGGTAGAGACGCACAGAATAAAATTCATAGACTTGTATTAAAAGCTTTAGTAGTATATCTTGGGTTCACAAACATGGATATATACAAATACAGAAACTAAGCAAAAAACGTTGCTGTATTTATTTTGTTCACTTCTTTTTAAAAAACCATTTGTTTGCCAAGCATCTTCTTGGTATCTCCAGGATAAAAATTTTAATTTTTTCCCCCCATTTGTGAAGTTTTTCTGCTAAGGTGATATCTACACACATTATATATGTAGAGATAAAAGTGTAAAGAGCATTTTCCCCCAAAAAAAGGACATGTAAACTTTACTGCTCATGAAAAGACTCTAATGGCTTTATAGATTCAGCTCCAATATTTTCATCAGTCTATACAACCCAAATCATCCTAGCATTTACTAATCAATTTAGCATGGACTTTGAATCTTGCCCCTGCCCCTGGTTAGGTAAGTAACCTTTAATAGTCATTTATAACAATCCCAAATTCAAGTTTGTACCTATAAACTGGAAATGCTAACAGACTTGCACATTAAAGGTTTATGGATATAATGAGATAATTTGTGTAAGACTTTTCATATCTTCACTTATATGCAATAAATAACATTGCCATCAGGTAGAATGACCCCTGTAATTTGCATTCCATAGTTAATTTTAGAATCTTCCCTTATTATTCTCTAATTGGGAATTATCATCTTTTCATGATGTCACATTCTCCTATAATCTATCCTTTCCAGTCTCTGAATTCGAAGATTTTTGTTCAGTGTCTATCAGATACCTTCACTTAGTTAACAATATTCTATTCTTTAACCTGAGAATGTTCTATTGCATTGAATTCATCTTATTTTGACTCCAACCATGTTGTTACTATTTCCTTGCTTGTTTCTAGCCTCCACTTTGATTCTCTTTGAATATCTATAGACTTAGCCTACTTCCAGGGCAGAATAAAATAGGGTTACCTGTAGTAACCCTTTAAATGCTGTAGAACAGGCTTTATGTGTAAAGGAATTAAAGGATGTTTCCAACTTCCTAATCATAACAAATAAAGATGACATTGGCTGGTGGCTTTAGGCCAGTCTTCAGGATCAGAGTAAGTCCTAAATTAAGTCACAATCATTGGCCTCTTCAGTCCCTTTTTACTTTTGGTATCTATTCTTTACCCTCTGTGTACCCACAAAATACATCATCGTGCTCCAGAATGATCTTTTCCTTTTTCTTTAATTTTCTCCTCTTCTACTTCTTGTAGCTAGATGTTAGGGTCTAATGGTTTTCCCAAAGGAAAAAAATGAAAGCTTTCACAGAAAGATGTAAAAAAGAAAAAAAAAAATCACCTATTTTGATATTTGGGTTTTAAAAGAGAAGTTTAACTCAAGCAAATCTCTGTTCCATAGTTTTTGAGATTTCTTGATAATTCCCTTAGCCATTCTGAGTAACTGTAATCAAGATTCAGCAGTTTGAAACTAACTTGGAGCAGTTCCTATGAAAATGTCAGAAGGAGAAAGGAATGATGGAGATGGTGGTAACAATACTAGCTACATTTACTGACTTTCTTTGTACCAGGTGTGTTTTAAGCAATTTACATGCACATTAGACTTTCAGATCAACATATTAAATGTTTTGCTTGAAATGGAAATGTTAGAAATTGGGACATTGTTGAAATTTGGAAGAACATTTTCAAAAACTAGAGTTAGAGGTGGATAAAATGACCCAGAGATTGTATTTTGAGTTTTGAGTTTGTGTCTTCTAGATTTGCATTGATATTGAGGTAAGCTACTCAAAATAATTCTTATCTTTCTCATTAAAATTAGAATATGTAGGTCCCATATTGTAATTTTTCTAAATTATAAAATGTAATCTTGCAATACTGTTTTTAATTAGATAACTTCAGGTAGTAGTTCCTAAAATTTTAAAAAGAAAGAAAAAACTTAGAATGTATCAATACTACAAAAAGGTATTTCTTTTTACAGCTAACTACTAGTAATTAGATGAGTCTGATATGTGCCTTTAGAAGTGGGGGGAGGGGTGTCTGTGAATCCTAATCTGTATCTTTTAAATTAAAATAGTAAAAGATGATTATAACTTGCTATACATTTCATCTGCTTTTCATTTTAAAATTTATGGGCTCTTTGGACTTCTGAAAAGTAATGCTGCTTGTACTCTTGAGTAGGGTAATTCAGTTTTGATACTACTGTGTACTGTTAGGCTTTTGAGGATTGTGATGTTTAATCAGTCTTTCCTAATAGGCTCCACTAATTTCTCGCTTGTATTCAGTGACGATTTTCTTAAATATTTTTAATCAAATAAACTGAAAGATTATTATTATTACCAATGACTTACTATATGAGAGTCAATAAGCTGGGCACTTTACATATACTTCTTGTTTCTCCAATAATTAACAAAATTGCTTCTCAAAGATGGTAATAAAAATGTATTTTTACTATAATTACTATAATATAATACAGTTAGAACTCTTATTTAGCAAATTTGCATTACTTGGTCAAAAATGTTTCTCTACAGTTTCTGAATAGAATAGTAACTACTCTACCACAGGTGTTGAATTTTGCTATTTGTCAGGTTAAAATATCCTAAGTATAGTGATTTTTTTTTACTATTTACATATTTTCTAGAATTTTGGTGTTCTTTATTCTTTTATTTGTATTTTCCTACTTTAATCCAAGTTTTTTTTTGTAATGGAATTTTTTTTTTTTAAGATTTATTTCTGCATACAAGAACTGGGGTACAGGTCAGAAAGAGGTACAGGGGTGAGCGGATTCACCAGAGACAGAGTGGGAAGCACAACAGGCAGATCAACTGATACACACTGCTGAGGGGAGCAGCGGGTGAGACAGGAGAGGTCCGCTGTGCCATGTGGGTTGCCTCCATGACCAGCAGCAGCAATCATACTCACACTGCAATGGCTGCCGTTCACTTTATAGTATTGTGCTCAATCCACTGCGACACCAGGGAAGCTACTGTAAAGGAGTGCTTATTTTGGGAGTTCTGATACTTTAATTTTTAAATCATTCTATTTTATTTGACTCTTTCATTTTGTTGTGATTAAGGTGTTTTTAAATATTTTGTAGATTTTTAAAATTCATATAAAATTATTTGTGTTAGAATTCTATAGTATTTAATTTTTTTTTATATCCTAGAGCTATTTACGTTTGCCTGGTTATGAACTTGAATTATACCTACCTAATCAATACTTATTTTTACATTGATTTTTAAATGACCAATATTTTTGCTTTTCTTCTTTACTTAATTTGCTGATTTTTAAAAATACTCTGTCAAGCTTTTACCATTAAATTGTGTGAAGAGCTCTCTGTAGGATAATAGTGCTAGCATCTTCCTGAATTGTCCTACGATTGTTACTCTTAACATGCTATAAGTAAGAGAAACCATCAACATTTACTTTAGTTCTTTGTAGAGATGAATAAACATCCTGAACTGCTGATTTAGACAATATTTTAAAAACGCTATGATGCACTTTGGTGTATGACTGACTCTTGCTTAGTTAAATGTTTTGCAGCATTATAACATAGTTGGATTCAGCTCATCTTTTAAAGCAGTTGTCAGAAAAATATGGGCCAGCATGGTAGAATGTATTAGCTCAATACATTGTCTCCATTTTATTATGAAGCTGCTGAGGAAGCTGTGATATACAGCACTGTCATTACAGATCTATTGTTAGGACCGTTCCACAGTCTTCTTTGCACTGCCATTAATTTATAGCAGTAAACAATATGTAGCCTTCCAACTGCAGCAAAGCAGAATCTTTTAATGAGGTGGATGTTATTACCACAATAAATCAGTGCTTTCGCGTAATGTATAATTCAATGTGTGTATTCCCACTGTAACTTCTCTGAGTAAGCTGATAGTGTATCATTGTCACTGCACAGCTCCTTGGGTCTAGGTCTTTTTTTTTTTAAGCCTTCTTTTATTTGGGGACTTCTTTTTTATATGCTTGCAAATAAATGTGGTATGTCTTGATAGCTGTCCTGTAGCAGGCATCAGAAACCAACTGTAACAATAACAGCCAGAATCAATACTGTGGTTTCTACCTGTATAGATCTCTGCATGATGGCATTTTTTTTCCAGATGCTAGTGAAATCAATCCTAATTGGTTTTAGCATTATATTCAAGAAACATGATTCTGTAACTATTGATTTTGGGGGTGGATACTCATTTGGAGAGTAATAAAAATAGGAACAGATAAAGTGAATACTTAATATGCTGCAGAACCATACAAAAGGCCCATTGATTCTATTTTTAATTCACATAATTTGTCTTCCAATGATTTTCTTTATTTTTTTTCTTTCCTTTTGCATGGCTCAGTATTCAGGGACAAGAACTAAAATACATTTAAAGTCATTCCAAATTGGTTCTGTGACAAAGAATTCTTGGAGTTAGTTCGATTCTTAACTGGCATAAATTTAGTAAATCTAAATAATTCTTTCATAAAGACACAGACACTAGTGCTTTAAAAGATGACATATTCAACTCGTATATTGTAATGCTGATTTAAAATAGTAACCAATTACAGATTTTTAAAATTTTGCCTATAAAGTGAAAAAAAGCTTAAAATAAAATGCTAATGGGGCCTCCCTGGTGGCACAGCGGAATGAGCTCTGCACTGTGAACCGTCTGCTGCGCAGTAGCATGTACTCGATCCCCGGTCAGGAAGGGGACCCACATGGTGCGTTGGACCACTCCCGCCTCCCCTGCTGCTCCCCTCAGCAGTGTATTTCAGGCTATCTGCTTGTTCTGCTCTCCACTCTGTCTCTGGTGAATCCTCTCACCCTCCACCCATACACCTTTGGCCTGTACCCCAGTTCTTGTATGCATAAATAAATAAATCTTTAAAAGAAATGAAAGACTTCAGTCTTAAAATAAAATAAAATGCTAATAAACCAAACTACTGAAAGATACGAGTATTAAATATAAATAGTAGTACTGAAAAAATGTTTAATTTAAAAATACTTGACAACTCTAAAATAATGAAATTAAATGAATTAAAAAAATCACATGACAAGCAGTCTAACATTACTTCTTTTTCACATAGGGTGTTTCTGAATACATCTATTTTAAACTAATATTTTAAATTTATTTTAATATTTTCTTATATATAACCAGACATTTTCTTTCTCTTGGCAGTGAGGAGTGTGACTAATTTATTGGTTTTCATTAAAGAAAATAATCTTATATTTCATCTTGTTTACCAGTGAATTGGTACTTTTATTTTAAGAGATAAAGATATTCTAAAGACTAGAATGTTTTAAGAGGATAAACTGTTATTTAAACAGTTGATCTGTACTTTCCTGGAACTCTTACAGACTTAAGAGCTATATTCTTAAGACTTTCTTAAAGAATATGCATGTGCATTTAACCACGTGCAGTTCTGCATCCTGTTTCATGGAGTGATGCAGCATAAATAGCAGCAGCCACATTAATGATACCAAGTAACATTTATTTAACTCTGTGCCAAGCAGTAGGCTGGGGACTTTGGCCATTATTTTGTTCAAACTTTCCCCCATTGCAAAAGATAATATTAAAAAAAATAATAGTTGACGTTCATTACCTGTTGTTACACATTATTTGTAGGACTTTGCACATTCTTGCTCATTTTATTTTCCAAAACCACCTACTGACTGGGTACTGTTGTTATTCCCATGCACCCAAATTGTTCACTGCTTTGCTAGACTTACTTTTGATGCGCCTGCTGTGATGTATTGTTTTCCAGTATCACCTCATATTAGGTCTTACCTACTTTTTATATTACAGACAGGTATATTCTTCTAATTCTGGTTGTACTCATACTTGTAGAAATTTAATCCCTTATTTTTCAGTCTCCTCTTTGCATTCCTAGCTCCTCAATTTTGATCCATCTTCTTCTCAGAACTTATTATATATTAATTCTGTAGCTTCATGATTCTGTTTCTGGTTGCTGCTTCTGATAAACTAAGTAGGGCTTACTAGATGCTTTCCAAACTATTGTGTAGCTAGTATTTACTTTAGGTAATTGTCTTTATGAAAATGCTTTATGTAGGTGATTAAAGAAAAGACCTATATTCAACAGAAACTAGACTTACTGAGAAATTACAGGATTTTCTATGCACTTACATGTTTGTTTAACATACATAATATTTTTCAACAACTTTATGAGTGTGTATTTCTTCTAGCTAGTGTACATTTGTATTATATATGTATATGCACATATTTTTAATTCACTTTCACAGTTGTGACTAGGATAACATTTGAAGAGAAAAATAGATACAAGATGATTAAATTTACGAGCTCTTCTTTGTCTGTTTCCTCCAATGGCAGCCAGTGGGAGCTTTGAATCCAAAAAGAGCAGCATTCTTTGCAGAGCGTTATGAATCTTGGGAAGATGACCAGGTTCCAAAGTTCCACTATGGTACTCATTACTCAACTGCAAGTTTTGTTCTTGCATGGCTGCTGAGAATAGTAAGTTCAATTTAAATAATAAACCAGGAATAAATAAATTCAATGTTGTGGAGAATATGCAATGTTTAAAAATCATCAGCATCTTTTTTGGATTATAAAGGTTCTAATTATAACTCTTTATCCTATTTGGTATGTATTTTATAACATATTACTTTGTATAATTGCTTTTAAAATGTATGACCTAGATTTGTGACAATTTTTCCCTTAAATTTGCCTCTTTAGATTTCTTTACTGTATTCTAAATTGAGAAATAGGTTAATTTCAAATGCAGTCTATTAAAATAAGAATTAAATAAGATTTCATTAACACAGATATATATTCATATGTTTTGGAAG
Organism: Galemys pyrenaicus; assembly: GCA_019455555.1. Classification (NCBI taxonomy): domain Eukaryota; kingdom Metazoa; phylum Chordata; class Mammalia; order Eulipotyphla; family Talpidae; genus Galemys; species Galemys pyrenaicus. Next base: position 279,280 of record JAGFMF010011634.1, read on the forward strand.
CTCCACTTGCCCCTAGTGGAATAAGGTATATTTGTAGGTTATACCAAGGCTGCTGTGTATTGATAATATATTGGTTAAACAAGAAGTGTCCTGTAAAATTGAGAGGTGATTCATCTACTCGAAAGTAATTTCTTTGGGAAAGCATTAGCAGCACATCATTAATTAAAGCTTGTTAGAAGCGTACAGGCAGACATAAATCCTAGAAGTAATTTATAGTGCCTAGCTAATTTCAAGCAATTATCTACTAATATGTGTTTAAGTGTTCTTTAACTAAGAGGAGGCTTTTAAATCTTCTAAACATTTTTCTTTTCTTAATCATAAATTAAATATTGAGCCATAACAATAGGAAATTATATACTAGGCTATTTTCTTGCACTGTGAAGAAAATGCATATAATTTGTGTCTGAATGTTATTAACAAATTGTTCTTGGATAGGAAGAGTCTGAAAAATTTTACAGATACCAAATTTCAAAGATAATTCTTCTAAAACAAAAATAATTCAAGAACATTAAGTAGTGTTCTAAATGTAACCATTCAGGTATAATTTCCTGTGTATGCTTGGTAAGTATTATTGACTATACTTTTTAGTCATTAAAGTATTTAATATAAAGATTTATAAAAACTATGTTTTTATGCATGAGGGAACATACTATTTTTAATTGCTTAATTTTTAGGAGCCCTTCACAACTTATTTCCTAAATTTGCAAGGAGGGAAATTTGATCACGCAGACCGAACTTTTTCATCAATTTCCAGAGCTTGGCGAAACAGTCAACGGGATACATCTGATATTAAGGTACGAAAGTGTTTAATTTACAGCTACTATTTCCAACCTGTTCCTAGTTGAATGAATTGTGACAGTTTCTTTCCTGCCATACAGCATTAAGCTTTAAAGAATGAGACCTTGACTAAATAGCCAAGAACCATTGTATAGAATTTGTCTTTCTATATCTTCTGTATTTGTGTGTATATCTGTTTCTTCTTTCTTTTTTCCTTTTTCTGCCCTCCTTCACTCCCTCTTTTCTTCTCTCTCCCTCATCCTTCCTCTCCCTTTCCTCCCTCTCTCTAGATATGGAATTGTTGTTTTATCTCCGGGAATTTTTTTTAAGGATAATATTCAATTAGAAATATCTCAGAAATCTAGTGTAATTCAATTTAATTTACAAATGCCATGTCTTTATTCTTTAGGTAACCTTTTATCTGCTGCTGGTTCTAAATGTGTACCTGACTTTATATTATTATTGAGGGGAAATGAAAATTTTTCTTATACATATTTACACTAACTGCAGTAAAAGATAAACATAATTTTCATCAAAAGTCTGCTTAAAGGAAAAAAGAACTTTTCACAGTAGTTAATATAAACCTAACTAAACTTTTGATCCTATCTTAAGAAGTATGGTATTTCTATGACCTACTGTCTCTTCCTGCAGTGTGCTGTGTTAAATGCTGTTGAGTGTTGAGACAGACCTAAGGTTGTCAGACTCATAAGAATATGACTTATTTATAAGTACTTATACTCTGTGGGGTAAATGGTAACTACCATTGGAGAAATACGGTTCAAAGAGGAAAATCACATTATTTTTATGCTACTATAGAACTTCATGATCTACAATACACAGTAGAGAGCAGTTGGGGTTGAAAGGATAAGGTAAACAGTTCTTTACTTCATATGCCTCCTGATGAGAATAGCAGGTATACAAAACTATTTTGAATGCAAGTGATAAGTACATTCAATGTGATAAGACAGAGATAAGTGCTATGATAAGATGAAACAAAATAAAATGAATTCTGCCTGGGGGATATAGAATTGGGAATGATTTGTATAGCAGATAAATAAAGGAGACTGAAAAAGAATAAGATAGCCAGGAGAGGACACTCCAGCCACAAGAGCACAGCAAAATCCAAATTGAGAAGTGCTCCAAGTAGATAGGGGCTACTGACCTCCCTGATTTTAGGAGGGGCTTTTCTGTTCACATGAGAACTGGTTACTCCATGTCACCTGCTCATCAAGATTTGTTGATTCCATTTTCTACATTTTTCCACATTTTAAGACACATGGAGTTTATTACAGCTTTATTTTTTTAAAAGATTTATTTATTTATGCATACAAGATCTGGGGTACAGGCCAGAAAGTCTGGGGTGAGAGGATTCACCAGAGACAGAGTGGGGAACAGAACAGACAGATTGACTGAAACACACAGCTAAGAGGAGCAGCAGGTGAGGCAGGAGAGGTCTGCAGCGCCATGTCGGTCACCTCCTTGGCCAGAGGCGGGGATCGAACTTATGCTGCAGTGGCTGCAGTTTGCTTCATAGTGCTGTGCTTATTAACCCATTGTGCCACCAGGCAGGCCCCTATTACAGCTTGATAGAAGAAGTCCATGTGTACATAATGTTGCTAGTCACATCTTGGTTATTCAGTTAAAAAAAATCCATCTTCGTTTTATTGTATATTGTTACCAAGGAATATGAAATTTGCAATAAGTTCTGAAATTCGTGGGGTCAGTACAGCTTATTCCATTCTTGCAATTAAACAAATGAAATGTCATCAGTTACTAAGAAATTACAAAATAATATAAAAATAAAGGATGAGAAGTGATATTTCAAGAATTAGTTTTATATTTAAAAATGAATCCTTAAAATATTTTAAGTGTACACATTATATTGTTAAATAATAATTCAAAATAGAGGTAATCATTGTACTGTTTTATTTGTGTCTTGTAAGACATGAGACCTTTGCCTTAACCTCCCCTACCCCAGAAGTCCCAAGGGTCTGTAACCTGAAGATAAGTTAACTTCCTTCTCTCCCCCAACCTGCATCAGCACCTCTCCTACCATAATACATTCCATGGAGGCTGATAGCATCAGTGATAGAGCCATTTATAAAAAAGTGTTTAGCTACAGTTAGTAGAACATAATTGCTAGAAATATATTTCATGTTGGGTTTTTTATAAAAGGTTAATAATTGATGATTTGTTTTCTTGGTACAATTATTTTCATCTTTCCTCCTGTTTTCAGGCATATTTTTAAATAATTCAGAAGTTTTAAATACTAAAGTAAGCAAAATAGAAACCTTACCCTTTTCCATTCATCCTGTGTACATTTCTGTCTTCTGTACTCTTTCTTGCAATTTAGTCATTTTCATTTTTTTAAAAAAACATTAACAATGCAAATGATGAGAATTTCAGACATTACAAAATAACTTCAGTAAATCACATGTATTTGCACTTTAAATATTTTCTAAACCTAAATGAGTTTTTTAATTGAAATATAGCCAGTATAACATTGCAAATTTAAGATTTTTGACATTAATTTGATACATTTATATAGTCATGTATTGCTATTGTAGCATTAATTAACACCTCTATCATGTTGGTTTTCTTTTAGTTTTTGGGCATAATTAAGTTTGATAATTATAATACAGTGTTGTTGTCTATATTCTTTATATTGTGTATTAATTCTCTAGGGCTTGTTTACTACTTGTTGCTGGTTTGTGCCCTTAAACAAATTCATCCTGTCCCCTCCCCCACCCTTAGTAACTACCAATTCATTTCCTGTTTTTAAGAGTTTGGCTGTTTTAGATTCCACATATAAATGCCATCATCATATATGCCTGGCCTTTCCTTGACGTATCTCATGTAGCAATGTGCTCAATGTGTGTGCATATATGACATCTTTATTTGTTGGTGGGCACTCAGGCAGATTCCATATCTTTACTATTGGAATCGTGCTGCTGTCAACATGTGAGTGCATGTATCTCTTGTATAGCCTTTGTTTTTTTCCTTTGGGTATATGCTAAGAAGTGGAAATGCTAGATCATATGTTTGATCTGTTTTATTTTTTAAGGAACTCTGTATTTTTTTCCATAGTGGATAAATCAATTTACATTTTCAAAAAAAAGGGTACAGAGGTTCCCTTTTATTTTTTTCCAGACTGTATTTTTCCATTGTCTCCATTTCACACTTACATCCACATTAGAGTGAGTTCAGTTATGCATAGGCACAGATTGCAGATTTGTTAACTTTGCCACATCTCTTTAACTCTTTTCTTCTTGTTAATATGTTAAATGATGTGCCCATTCACTAATTCTCTTTGTGTTGAACTTTGTGTTCCTTTATCTTCAATAAACCATTGTTTTCATTCTTTGATAAAAAATAACTTGAAAGACAAAACATTTTTCTTTTTATACTATGTATTATGCTAGGCAGAAAAGTTGCTTTAGAGTATTTAGAAAATATTCTAATCTTCTTGAGTTATAAAAATGTACACATACATGTGATTTGTTTTTTGACTGGTGAGCTTATAATAATTTTGCTTAATTAAAAATATAGACTGGTCATTTATATGCTTACACAAATGTTGACTCTTCTTCTCCATACTCATTTGCATATATTTATGTACATGTTTACACATATACGTGTGTACATATATATGTATTCTCTTTTACTGTTTGCATTATTTTTTTTTTAAAGATTTATTTATTTATGCATACAAGCACTGGGGTACAGACCGGAGGTGTGGGGGGGGGTGAGAGGATTCACCACAGAAAGCGGGGAGCAGAACAGGCAGATCAACGGAAGTACACTGCTGAGGGGAGCAGCGGGCACAGCAGGAGAGGTCCACTGCGCCATATGGGTCCCCCGCCTGGCCGGCAGCAGGGATCGAACTCGTGCCGCAGCGGCTGCGATTTGCTTCATAGTGCGTTGCTTAACCCACTGCGCCACCAGGGAGGCCCTACTGTTTGCATTATTAATGTCTATTATGGTTTCTTTGAAAGTAAGGTCCTGGAATAGTAAATGGCTCAGTGAAGACTTTCAGTCCAGATACCAAAAAAAATGTTTTGAATATAAGTGAAAACTGTATAATATTGAGGGTATTCATTTTCAAAGTGAGTCATCTTAAACCCTATTGTCATTAATAAAAAATACTAAATTTTTTTGAATGTGGATATTACTTAGTAGCACTATTCTCAATTACTTTTTGACCATATTTATTTTTGCAAGTGAGTTTTTTTAAATGCCCTTAGAAATTAATGTTAAATGCCTTTGTGACTAAATATTATTCAGTGAATTTTGGATTTTACAAATAAGGCAAGTTGAATGCATAGATTAGGATTTTCATCAGTGTTCGTGTTAATGATAATAGTAATGTATATTATTACTATACTGTCATTACTATTATACTAGTATGTAATAATCACTGCTAGTAATGAGTTAATAGTAATATCTTATGTATATATAGAATTCTGTATTATCTCATATTTACCTCACAGCAACCTTGTTTTAGAAATGTCAGTTGAGGTAAGGGTCTGGAAAATTAAAGTAATTCAAGGACATGTGGCTAGTAAGTTAAGTAGACAAATTCAAACCCAATTATTCTTTCCAATATATTAGATTAAGATGGGTTATCTATTATATATTAGTTTATAATTAATGATTTTTTCTTCATTTTAATTCATTTGAAATGATATGGTATTTATTGGTATTTATTGGCTCTGTCTAGAAGGATTATAGATTAGTTGCCTTTTCCAGTTTTTAAAAAATTGTGTTCTTTTAACAAGGGAAAAAAAATGTCATTTTATTTACAAAGTAAAGAGAATCTAAATTTAAACACCAATTTGAAAATTTTCAGATATGCAATTTATTTAAAATGACACCCATATGCAATTCAAGTTAGTTTTTTCAAAGCATTTCTTTAAAAAAATTTTTCTTGTTTGTGGGCTAATAAACATGTGAAAGTTAAAAATTTATTAGGACATGCACATTTTTTCATAATATACTACTTTATAATTTTTCAATTTTTTTATTCATTAAGAGATCTTAATTTGAATTTTTTCCTTCATAAATTCTCTTATTTTTTCCAAAGATGTAAAGCTAAAATTTTGCTTTACATCTTTCTGCCATCAATATTCCTAAATCTATCTTGATAGATGCTTATATTTGAGTTGTAAAGATTTCCTATTTTAGTAAGAAGAAGATAAAAATTTTAACTTTACCTCTTAAGTAGCCTAATTTTGACTTTTGGTTTTGATTATTTTGTTTCTTTGGGTTAATAGATTAGTATTTGTCATGGTTGCCCAGGTATTACTGAAGGAATGGTTTTAGTTCAATGGATAGAAGTGGTGACTGTTCATAGGAGAATCACATCACTTTTCTACAGCGGCCACTCATATCAGTAGAGATCATACCTTAATTAAGAAAACTAAAGCATATGTGTGGTCACAACCAATCCTTGTCATTTTGCCATGAAAGCCTTTGGATTTGTGATCAAAGCAATGGGCTTATCCCAACTCTGGTATAACCTCTGGGTGAACCTTTCAGATTTTTATTTTAGGAGATGATATACTACTTTTTGACCATGTTACCTGCCTCTAAGACCCATCTGCCTAATTAAGTGATAAAGATTAAAATTATTGTTAGCAAGTTAGAAGAGAATGTGAATTGTAAATATCTGTCTTCTGTCAGTGTTGTTTACTTATCATTTTACACTGATGTTTTAAAGAATTGCTGAACATGTGTTTTTTATCCAGAGCTGAATGTTCTGTTCTGATGAATATAAAACATACTTCACTTTGTAAATGTACATTAGAAGTATTGGAAAGACGTAATCTTTGACTCTGTTACTAAATTTCATCTGTCAAAGGAGATAATTTTGAGTTGTAATATTCAGCATTATACCAAGACTTGGTTCTTAGAAAGATGCTTTTAGGATTAAAATGTGATCTCACCTCTAAACATAGTTTATCCTTCATTTATTTAGGCTTTCTTAAATTATTTCCTACAATGTTTTGTAGCTTTTTCTAGTAATAGTGACATGTATTTTTATTAAAGTTCTTAATTATTTTCTTTTCCCTAAAATTTTCTCTGATGAATTCCCCCATCTTTTTGATATTTTGTCTTTGACTTTCTGAAATGCTATTTGTTTTCACAACTAGTTTCTTTCTAATAAATATATCCCTTTAATGTTATTTAGGAATTTTATCTGTGATGTGGGGTGGAGGAGGTGTTGGGGAGTGTGTGGGCAGGAGAATACACTTGTGTCTTTATATCTCAACCTAACATAGTTTTCTGCAAAAATTAAAACCTGAATAAATATTTTATGATAATGATATGTTACATTTCCTTTGTGATGTAAGCCTTAATAAATGAAAGGGATTTCTTTAAAGTTTTCTTCTTTTACTAAAAGTATTGTATTTACTATGTCCATGTTGAATTCTTTCTACCATTTTGGCTCCTAGAAATAATTATTTATGAATATATTGGTAACATGTCATCACTGAAGTACTTATAAATTCATAGGCAACAGCTCAAGTATGTACTATGAAGTATGTAATAAATACCCCAATTTGAATTAAAAGTTGCTTCATATTAGGCCAGTGGGAAATTCATTCATAGTCATTAGAGGTATAGGGCAGAAACCTCCTTTCCAAAGATTTGAATGAGATCCAGGCTTATGTGATACTTACAAAATTGTCCCTCATGTCTTCATTTTGTCTTGTTTCATTAGTCATATCCTTATTGTCTAAGACACAAGTTCTTTGGCTAGTTAATAGCAAGGTTAATGGATACTTGCTGATGCCAAAAGCCATAATGCTGATGGACTAAGTTTCCTAAGCGCATCATTTGTGATGACTGTTTTCTTTGTGAGGGCTCCAGATTGGTGGAATTCAGAATCTGGAATTCAGTCTGTACTCCACTTACCAAAAGGGCTTACTTCGAGGTGTACTAGCCTATTAGACCTGCCATTTTCTTACCTAAAGAGAGGCATTCAATAGGCAAGTAGTGACCCTCATCTCCATTAGCCTCCCCCTGGGTTCCAGCCTAACCTATTTCACCCCCTGTTGTTTCCCCCAGACTTAAAGAAAGCTGACTACAGAGTTTTAGAAACTTGCTTCCATAATCTTGAGCATCTTTTCTCTTCTTTGACTTGTGTATCTTCAAAAAGACTAACTTTTGATACTGCTGCTTCTAGACATCTTACAGAATCTATTCTGTTTGCTTAGACTTTCCCAAAAGAAAGAGAAGAAAATGTCTTCAAGAGGTCTCTGTTCTGCACCTGAAAATACTCTGGAAATACCTGATAATCTTTTAAAATTGGAAGAGTACATGGGTGTATAGTAAAAAAAAATAGAGCAAAACACAAATTCATAAATTGCAATTGAACTATGATTAAACTTATTTTTTAATTAATAAAATTTGCCTTTTTATTTTTGAGATATTTTCATAATGCCCACTGTATAAAGTTACAAGATATCTATCTTTAGAAGTAATTTGCAGATAAAATCATAAAATCTATGATGACTAAACAAATTATGAGTTATTACCTTCTTCCCAGCATGAGAGTTTAACGTGATCCAGTAACATATAAAAGTTTAAAATTGTTTTTTCATCTTCCATTAAAAATGTAACTGTTTTATGCTCAGTTTAATTTTTACTTGAATGAATTTATATTTAGGGTAAGCTGTTAATCTGAAAGTAAAAGGTTTTTTTTTTTAAAGATTTATTTATTTATGCATACAAGAACTGCGGTATAGGCCAGAGGTGAGGGGGGTGAGAGGATTCACTAGAGACAGAGCCGGGAACAGAATAGGCAAATCAACAGAAATACACGGCCTAGGGCATCAGCGGGCAAGGCAGGAGAGGTCTGCTGCTCCATGTGGGTCACTTCCTCAGCCGGTAGCAGGGATCGAACTCATGCTGCAGTGGCTGCGGTCTGCTTCATAGTGTGTTGGTTAACCCACTGCGCCACCAGGGAGGCCTCTGAAAGTAAAGGTTTTAAATTCATAATACATTTATATGTTTAAGGATATAAGGAAGAATGTATATTTTGTTAATTGAATTTAGAACTTGTAGAAAAAGTCAGTGATAAACATTTGTATGTTGAACAAATATATCTTGTCAAGTTGTTTAGCAGCTTGAATAAAGTGACAGATATGGAAGACAGGAGAAAAATTTAAAAGAATTTTGACATTACATGGAAAGATTGAAAACTTTATCTTTATGAAAATTGTTATGAAATGTCACTTATTCCATTTATATGCTTCCTAGCCATGGTCTCAGGAAAGCTTATTTTTGTATAATCTTACTATGTAATGTATATCTTTGATTTATAATAGAAACCACTGATCTCACAAATTTTAAAAGTTGGGAGACATCTAAGCTTTTAAAATGCAGCCATGTTAGTTTCTTTGAATCTAGAATTTATTAGAATTATTAGGCACATGGTGAGTATAACAGGCAAAAGAACTGTATCTTCTGGAGAGTCTTGTGGTAGAGTAGGGGTGGTAGGTATTACTGAACTGAAAAGAATTAGCATTCAATTTAGCCCAAAGGCTACTTTTGATTTTGAGTAACCAAAAATGACATGGTCCTTGCCCCTATTTTAGAAACTAGGAGAAGTAACATTCCTCTTCATTAGCATAGGCAATATGGGGTAAAAATAAGGAATATTGGTAAAGTTTCTCAAAATGAAATTAGTTAAATGTAAAATTCAACAAATTAATAATAGTTATAAATTGAATTATTTCCATATTTGGATAAACAAAGCATATTTTAAAAATTCTGCCTGTTTGATAAATTTTGTCATTAAACACTATTTGTGATACACATGTAACATATGTGTTTTTTTAAGAGAACCAGTTTTCTTATTGTCAAAGAATGAAATTCTTTTTTTTGTTTGTTTACTTAGAATCTGTGGTAAAAACCTGTATTTACGATGCTTAATAACAACAGACTAGTAATAGTGGGTTTTTAGTGGAGGAGGAGAGGAGGTGAGAGAGGTAAGTAGAGGGGTCGGTTTGATAGTGAGTGGTACGAGAACTTTGATGGTGCTGTGTTGTGGCTTATGCTTTGATCATGGTGCAAAACTATGCTACTAATCATGTAGTGTTGTAAATGAATGGTAAATAAGTGTAAAGAACAATGGGATTAAACATATGGTTCAGCACTGTAGAACTCATGCTTATTTAAGAACTCATACTTATTTGATCACTAAGGGCACAGGCTTTAGCGTAAGACAGGTCTTGATCTAAAGTACCACTTACAATAAAGCAGTCTGTAACTTTGAGCAAATTATATTTTGAGCCTTAGTTCATACTAAAAATGGAAATTATACCTTATAACTTTGTTGTTAATATTAATGTGATAATGGTTTTTGAGGGTTTTTTTTAGTACCTTACTCACCTTATGCTACACATATTAGCACAAATAAATTGAATATAGCTTTTTATTGCATAAAATAACCCACATGTATATCTTTCTTTTGTCAATCAGCCTTATTTACACACTTTTCAGAGTGAGAATTTTTAAAAATTGTGTGATCACTGTGCAATTTAATGTTAAAATTTTAGCAGAATTCTTATTTGTTTGTTTTAAATTTGTTAGATTTGAATGTTTTCAAGTCTAATGATCAGGTTGTTGTCAGACATTTGGAGGACAAGCTTATTTCTGCCCTCTTAGTCAGTTATTGTGATTGTAAACAAAGGATGTACCACTCAAAGTCAAACAACATTTCACATGGATGATGGAGGTGATAATAGCTTAATTCTTGTTGGATCTTTTTTCTTTGCCCTCTCGAGTTCATACTGACCTTGTCCAAAATCTGATGACCTCCCTATTTTACTCAACTGTTTGGAAGAGAGTCCTGCCATAGCTGGCCCTGAGGGGGTATCTGAAAGACTACTGAGCCACTGACCCATGTCAAGACTGAATTTCAAGTCTGATCTAAAGAAACTCTGAAATAGTTATACCTGGGGCTTCTTGTACACAAAAACCTAACTGGCTGCATTTTTCAGCTTATTAAATATCCTATTAAGGTGTATTTAAAGTCCTTACTAAAACCATATTTTAAAAAATTTTTAAAAGACCATATATTTAACTTAGTTTCTTACGGCGGGTCATTTTCTAGACTAATTATAAATTTTGATCTTTTATCAGCATTAGTTCCTTAAAACTAACCTTGAATGTTTTGAAATGTGAGTAAAATATGTTGTTACACTGAGGCTAAATATGAATATTTTTTTGGTTGATATAGGGACCAAGACTGTGGCATTTTAATGCTTATATTAAAAATTTTGTTTTTTATGGCAAAAATTCCACATAACTCATTAAAAAATCTAATTTAAGCTCTTATTGTTACAACATGTTAATCTGTTTATAGCTTACCAAACTTCAAACACTACTCAAATATTGGTATTGAACAATTTTTAGGTTATGACACTTGTTCTAATGGCGAATATATAATCATCCAAGAAGATTTTATGTAATTTGGTTGGATTGGATCTGTCTACCATGATAGGAACTTAGTAATAGTGCTATGATATGAAAAGCAAAAAAATTCCTGTTTATTTTGTTCTTCTACACAGTTGGAAATGACTAGGCCCTTTATAACATCAGTATTCCACAATTTATAATATGATATTGTCTTTTATTTTTCTGTAGGAGTTGATCCCTGAATTTTATTATCTCCCTGAGATGTTTGTCAACTTCAATAATTATAATCTTGGAGTGATGGATGATGGAACAGTAGTATCTGATGTTGAACTTCCTCCTTGGGCCAAAACCTCAGAAGAATTTGTTCGCATAAACAGATTGGTAAGATTATAATCATCTACTCTGTCATACTTTTCTCAAGTATCTTTCATGTGTTGGTATAATCATTAGCCCTTCCTCTTTGGTACAAAATTGTGGTTGATAAGAATAATGGAAAGTGCCATAATAGTTCATGAATTTCCACCTATACTTTATAAAATTCTGTTGACTTGAAAAATATAAGGGTTTCTTTTATTCTCTTATGCAAAATTAAGTACTTTCATCTGCACATAATCCAATTATAAGCACAGATTAAAACATTAATCTGTGCTTTTTCAAACTTGGATTTCTTGTACCAAATAAAATAAGACTGTCCTGTGTTTCAGCTTAGAAGACCATTGCACTTTTTGGTAATAGAAATAAGATTTTCAAATTATATATCTGCCTTTGAAAGAAGTCTTCATGTAATATTTAAAATATGAAAACTAAAACTTACAAGCACACTAATACTGTGCTTAGCAAAGATCTCAAAATCCTTTCTACTGGGTCTTTAATGTCCTCTGCTATATGGTTTCTGTATTATGAAAAATTAATATGCCTTTTTCTTTGCCTGTAAGCTTCATGAGTCTTTGAATCAGGGAGCTTTATTCTCAATATTTAAAAGTAGTAGCTTTGTCATCTTCCATGTTGCAAGTGAAATTTAAATTGTGCTGTTTTCAGTTTACACAAACAAGGAAAAACCATTGCATCTTATTTTTCAAGATGGCATTTTTTAACTTTCATGTCAACGATTATAATTTAATCCTTTCCGATCCTCATTGCTATCCTATTATTATGTAAATTTCACATATTATGTACTGGAAGCAATACCTGGATTGTGGAGGAGTATTAGCTTAAAAGTTATACCAGTTTTCCCAGTCCTGGATAAATCACCTTGCTGAATAGACCTTAGATACTTTTTCTCCCAGCCTTAGTTTCCTCACTTGTTATTTGGAAATAAGTATAAAATTGTAATTATGTATGTAAAATATTTATCTCTGACTTACAGTACCCACTCAAGACGTAGCACCTAATACTTTTATAACACAGCCTACGAGGTACAGCTTGCATTTTACTTATCCACACTCATTTTTGAATATTCTCATCTTATTAAATGTAAGCCCAAGACAAAACTTCGTTCTGTAAGATACTGAGGGAGAGTTCACATTTAAATATGGCAGTTGTTTATGGTTCTGTGAATCTTTTCTGGGGAACATGGAAGTCAATAGAAGTTATAGTCGTTCTGCCATCTTGTTTACCTTTTAAAACACATTGAGATATAATTTACATATAGCAATGACCTTTTTAAAAGTAAACAGTTTAGTGAGTTTAATAAATTTAATTCTGTTGTAACCATGACAACAATCGCACTTACTATCGCCAGTGAGTGCCCTCATACCTGTTTGCAGGCAGCCTCTCCCACTCCTAGTCACACGTAACCACTGACTCTGTTTCTGTCATTTTGCTTTTTCTAAAAATTTTATATAAACACAATCATGCAGCATATAGTCATTTTGTGTTTGGCAGCATATAGTCACTTTTTGTGATGTTTTTGAGATTCATTCGTGTTGTTGGCTGTCAGCAGGTCGTTTGTATCTATGAGTTTCACAGTATTCAACTGTATAGCTAGAACACATTGTGTTTGCTGTTGGCCAGTTTTTGGACACTTGTGTTTTCTCCAGTTTGAGCCTATTCTGAATATTTGAATATATTTTAGAATAGACACATGTTTTCATTTCTCTTCAATAGATTCCTAGGAGGTTAATTGCATAATCATATGATAAGAACATATTTACTGTATCATTTTGCATTCCCACTGACAATATGTGAAGTTTAGTTTTTCAATATTCTTGCCAAACTTGTTGTCAATTTTTGCCATTCTTGAAGGTATCCCACAGTGGTTTTAACTTGCCTTTCCCTCATGACTAATGATACCTGTCATCTTTTCACATCCTTATTTACCACTCATGCATGTTCTTTAGTGGACTGTCTTTTCAAATATTTTTCTTATCTTTTAATATTCAGTTGTAAGAGATCTTATATATTCTCCATAAAAGTTCTTTTGTCCAGTATTTATTTTGCCAGTACTTTTCCCCTAGTTTGAGATGTCTTTTCATCTGTTTAAGGATTCCTTTAGATTCACCATTAAAAAGATGTTCTTACTATTAAGTGGATATAAAATAATATTTGCTTTTATGTTTTTGGCTTTTTTTAAAGATTTTTTTTTAATACATACAAGAACTAGGGTACAGGCCAGAGTTGTGGGGGTGAGAGGATTCACCAGATACAGAGTGGGAAGCAGAACAGGCAGATTGTTGAAGTACACTTGAGGGGAGCAACGGGCAAGACAGGAGAGGTCTGCTGTGCCATGTGGGTCACCTTCCTGACTGGCGATTGAATGCATGCTGCAGTAGTTGTGGATGCTTCATAGTGCGGTGTTTAACCCCTTGCGCCACCAGGGAAGCCCTATAAAATAATATATGTGTAACATTTGAAAGCTGAAAATGATAATCCACATTGTGAAAGAATATAGTTTTAAGAAAAATTAATTTTTTTATCATTTTCTTACTGAAATACTTCTCAAATATGGTTGAAACTCTTAAGTTTCAAGGCAATCAGCTTTCTGTTAATCATTACCATGCTTATTATTAATAATACAGAGAAGTTTGTGTGTTTGCTCTATTTTTTTTAAGATTTATTTTTTCTTTCATATTTTTTTTCTTTTTAAAAGATTATTTATACAAGAACTGGGGTACAGGACAGAGGTGTGGAGTTGAGAAAAGTCACCAGAGACAGAGTGGGGAGTGGAACAGGCAGATCTACTGAAATACACTGCTGAGGGTAGCTGCAGGGTAAGACAGGAGAGGTCTGCTGTGCCATGTGAGTCCCCTCCGTGGCCGAGGATCTAACTCATGCTGCAGTGGCTGTGGATAGCTTCATAGTGCTACACCTTAACCCCATGTACCACTAGGGAGGTCCTTATTTTACTTACAAGGACTGGAGTGTAGGCCAGAGGTACAGGAGGTGAGAGCATTCATCAGAGACAGAGTGGGGAGCAGAGCAGGCAGATCTACTGAAATACACTGCTGAGGGAACGCAGTGGGCAAAACAGGAGAGGTCTGCTGCACCATTTATGTTAGCTTCCTGGCAGGGGATTGAACTCAGGCAGCAGTGGCTGGCAGTAGCTTGATAGCGCTGAGACTTAACCCTTGCACCATCGGAGAGGCCCTGTTTGCTTTACTTTAAAAGTATAAGAGACACAAACATTTCTAACTTTCACATATAGTTTTCAACAATATTTAACAATTAGTAAAATTCAGTTGTAGAAATTGAGTGAAGCCACTCTCCTGACCTCCATCTCTCGTCTGCCCTCTCTGTCTCACCACAGAAGACTCAGATCTGTGTGGGACAGGTTCCCAGGGGCACCAAGTAAAAGAAGTGGGCAACATATCATTTATTAAAATCAGATCTCAGTTTTGCCTTCCCATCGTCTAAATTTAAATGTGACAATGAAAATATATATACAAAATAGTATTTTGCACTACAACTGCACAATTATATATCTTACTGTTAATTTTATTATATTAAACATTTGTCTCATGATTCTCTTCCTTTGAGTTTTACAGATGTCTTTATAGTTTAGACTCTGAATAAGCTTACATTCTTAAAAGTATTATTAAAAATCCACTCTAAATTAAATAAACAATGTTAAGACTTCAGTATTTACATTTCTGATCACTTAAATTCATAATTAGAAAGATACTTTATTTACATGTGTCATTATGAAAAAATTAATATCTCACTCATGCATCCAGAAATATTTGCTATGCACCTATGATGAGCAAAGCTTTCCTACAGAATGGTCCATATTGATTCATTTTTAATTCCCTATTAACTTTCTATAGGTGATTAAATTATTAGTATGGCATTTTTATGCGTTTGTTAGCATATTATCACATAAGGGTTTTACCCCCCCTCCTCTTTTTGGTTTGCCTCTTCAAGTCCACATATTTTATGCAATGATTGTAGCTCATGAAATGCATATACTTTGATCTGTGACCTTTTTGTGGTGCTAATCGGGTTCCTGATATCATTATACCTTACTCATTAATCATATTTCTTGCAGCCCGTCAGGCAGCCAGACAGCATAAGTCCCCTGTTTTCAGCCCTCTGTTGGCAGGTTTCTGCTTTTTCAGATTATTACAGACGATACTTTAGCTTCTCATATCCAGAGCCACATCAAGCTGTGTGTTACAATTAAAGTCAGATGGTCCTCAGGTTGAACAGGGATATAGTGTTGCAGCTGTCTTTCTTTCTGGAACAAACCAGCACCAAGAACAGATGATCTATAGGACAGTGAATAATAACAGATTGTACAGTACTCTGTTGGTAGCAGGGGATCACAGAATTAATGAACTGACATACTCATTTTAAGATACCCAGCATGTTTTTTTAAAGTATTTGGCTACCCAAATATTAAAGGGGTTTGGATGTTTTTAGGAGCATGACTTTATTGATGGATCAGTAATGCCACATTTATTATTTGAGTTTCCTACCTTACCTAAGCATTTTAATCCTCAGAGCTTTAGTAAGTAATGAAGATCTAAATATAAGATTGGCAAATTGACTGAAGTGTTAAATTTATGTACATAAGATAATATTCTGTGTATTTTAGAAGGAAAATCTACCTAAATCTGATTAGTCTTTCCAGCAAATAAATTATATTTCTTTGTTCTGAACATTTGAAATCAGGGTAAAATCAAAACATTGGATACTACATTTCAGCTACTGGTGTGTTATTTAATACTATCTGGGTCAGAAAAAAAATTTACTCCAAATATTGCTTTTGAAATATAAATGAGAAACAGGCTCTCATACCTTCAAATAATATAAAAATCTATCAGGTCAGACTCTTCATCATTTATCTCTTATGATATAATGTTGATGTTATGGACCTATATTATATTGCCTTTTATAACACATAAGTTGAGATAGAGGCAAAGAAAACCATACACTGAGCAGTAATGATAGGTCTGTCTACTTAAAAAAGTTGGTGAAGTGGGGCATTATTTTTTAGTTGATGGGTGTCTATTCAAATTATAATGAGAGTAATTCATTCAACAGGTATTAGAATGAATACCTAAAACAACACCCTCATTAACAGTACCTATCTATGAACCAGCACTGTAACTCAAGGAACAAGACAGGTCATGCTGTGCTTTTTGAGAAATTACTTCTTTGATAACTTAGATCACAAAACTGGAAAAGTGAGAGAGGGTGTGAATCTAATAAAGGAAGGTTAATGTTGATGGATTATCCTGGGGTTACCAATTCTAATCATGTTTGCTGTGGTGTATCTTCTGTAGCTTTTGTCTTCTCAGCTATTTCATAACGAAGATATTAGTGGTCACTTTTTCAGAAGGTGAAGAGAAACGAAATGAGCATGTTCTCGCTTTTCCAGGCAATATGTAGACAAATTAAAGTGATGGTATCTTTTTATATTAAGTGAGAAAAATTGCAGTTTTATATTTGATTTCTTCACCATTTTTCCCTATCACTAACAATTAAGTCTATTCAACTTAAATATTTATATTTTTTTGTTCAGTTTTTTTTTTTTGTAAAACTTTCTTCCGAATGGAAAATTCTCAAATGATGAATGGCAGCATGGCTGAGTCTTAGAATACTGTATTTCTGATGAGAAAGTGCTTTATATACATATAATAAGGCCTATAATTTGAGATGACTGAGTTCACAGTGATACTGCAATTCAGTTATTATAATGGCATATCGTGTTCCAAATCCAGTGTTTAGCAGCACTGTAATGTTGAGATGATTGATTGAAATTTGAAAGAGATTGTACTTTTTGACCTTTATTCATATCTTTGTTTCCATTTTCTGGAGAAATGGCATTTAAAAACCTGTTTCTTAAGAGAGGTGAGTTGGTAGCGTTAAAGACAATTTTTGGAATAGAAATGCCAGAAGCAAACATGCTTTTCATATTGTTCCTCTTCCATTGCCTTTTCATTTTCCACATTGATAATGATGTAGTCAAGAATATAAATACCCATGGTGACTGCAGTTAATAATAATTCTCAACTGTGGACATAGTCCTCCCTCCCTTCTCCACTTCCCCCCACATTTTTCACATCTAAATCCTTAGGCAACCAGGGCAGATCTATGACGTTTGAAAAAAAATTGATTTAATATCTATTTGCTTTTAGTTCTGATATACATATATATATATAATTTACTGTGAAAATCCTAGCTCAAGTTCTCCTACCCACATGTAACTGATATTTTTTGTCCTTTATTTTTTTTTCTTGATAAATCTGTCCTTTAAAAAGAAAATTATAGATAAAAAGGATATCTGAATTAGTGTAGAAAAAGATATCTCATATTGATAGGTTGTTTATTCTCCCCAATTATACTAACAATTTAACTATAAAAACCAATCCACATTTGTTTTGCTTTGTTGGATTATGATAAACTGTCTGTAAAGGGCAAGGACTTACTTATAGCCAAGACCTGCTCTGAAAACCGCGAAGATTTCTGAAGGACTTGCTTTACTAGCTACCAAAAATAATTATAAGGCTGTCGTAATTTGGGAAAATTAGGAGAAATAAACTAACTGATATGATCAGAGAACCCAGAAACAGACCAGAACATAAAAATAAACCTCACCTATTATAGAGATGGTATAATAGAACTCTGGAATGGAAAGACTTTTTAGCTTACAGTGCTGAGATAGTTATATTCATTTCCTCAGACTGCTGTAATAAAGTACTATGAGTTGAGTGTCTTAAAGAGCAGAAATGTGTTGTCTTACAGTTCTGGAGACTGGAAGTCTGAAATCAAAGTTAAGAAGGTTAGCTCTGTTAGTGCTACTATGAAGAAAGAGTCTGGTTCAAGTCTTTTTTAGTGTCTTTCTAGTTATCTTACCCCCGTTTTGTCACATCATCCTTCTCTGTGTCTTTTTGTCTACATTTGCCCCTTTTATAAGACACCAGCTATACTGGATTATCAGATCTCTTGTACTCTTAGTATCATCTCATCTTCACAGAAATAAATACAGATGTAATGACCTTATTTCTAAGTAGTCACATGCTGAGTTAATGGAAAATTCAGATTTCAACATTTGAATTTGGAGGTGCACATTTCAACTTATAGTAGCTATCAACATGAACAACAATGAAATTGGAACCTTCTGTCACAACCAAAAATTATACTACATTAAAGTCTTTACATATAAAACAAAGCTATAAACTTAAAAAATAATACAGGCAGATTTCTTTGTGATATTGGAATATAAAGTTTTGCAAATAAACAGAAAATGAAATGTGATATATTATGTTGGTTTTGGAATGTTTAAACCAACTTCGTAATCCTTGAATATTTCACACTTGGATGGTATAAAATATTTTTCTATAATGCTATTTTTTTTGTTTTTAACATTGAGAAGTCATTGCCTTTGAATATTTTTATATCTACAAGAAATACTGGTTTGTGGTTTTCCTGTGATATTTTTGATTTTAATATCAGCATTATACGGATCTCATGGAATAAGATGCAGCAAAACGTTTTTTATGAAAGACTGGTGCTTTAAATGCTGGGTAAGATTCATCACTGAAACCTTGTGGATATTGACTTTTTTGTGGGACAGTTACAAATTACTAATTCAGTGACTTTATTATAAGTTTAGATTTTTCATTTTTTTTCCTTAATCAGTTTCAGTAATATATAATTTTCTGTGAATTTGTCCATTCAGTCTAAGTTGTCTAACTTAATTGCTGTAAAGTTTCTAATAGCAGTGTACTTATAATCATTTTACTTTCTCCAAGCTTTGTAATCAAGTTTCCTCACTTATGCCTGATTTTGGTAAATTGTATCATCTTTTTTTTTTTTTAAGATTTTTATTTTATTTTCATGCATACACAAGCTGGGGTATAAGCCAGAGTCGCAGGAAGTGAGAGGATTCACCAGAGGCAGTGTGGGGAACAGAACAGGCAAATGAACTGAAATACACTGCTGAGGGGAACAGTGGGCAAGGCAGGAGAGTCTGCAGCGCCATGTGGGTCCCCTCCCTGGCTGGGGTTCGAACTCGCACTGCTATGCTGTGGCTGCTTCACAGTGAGGTGCTCACACTGCTGCGCCACCGGGGAGGCCCTCATCCTTTTTTCTTGACCAGACATTTCTAAAAGTTTGTCAGTTTTGCTAAAACCAAATTCGTTGTGTCTTTTTTCCTGTTGTGTTCTTTTGTTTTTCTTTTGTTGGGTTTTCACTTTGATATTCAGTATTTCTGTCCTTCTGCTTGTTTTGGGTTTTTGTCTTTTACTGAATTCTTAATTTGGGAAACTTTTTTTGAGTGATTTATTTTTTTATGGCATTGATTTTTGTAGTACAGTTTTATTAACTAAAAGAAAATAGTATATAGTACAAATTTTCTTTTATATGCTATTTCTGCTACCCATAAATTTTGATACCTTTTTCCCACTCATCTCTAATATTTCTATTTCTCAATTTCTTTTTTTGACTCATAGATTATTTGGAAGTGTATTGCTTAATTTTAGGGTATTTGTGGACTTTCCAAAAATTTTCCTGTTTCTAATTTCATTGTTAGAAAATATACTTTGTATGATTTCTGATGTTTCTAATGTACTGAGGTTGCTTTATGATCTGTGTGTGCAGTGAATATTAGCAAATTCTCCATTTTCTTTTGAGAAGAACGGATATTCTGCTGTTGAATATTGGTGTTCAAATCTTCTGTATCTTCATTGATTTTCCACTTCTATTCATTTGCTAATGAGACATTGAAGTTCCCTAATATTGTCAATGATGTCACTTCTTATATAGTTTTAAAGATTTATTTATGTATACAAGAACTCTGGGGTATAGGCCAGAGGTGTGGAGAGAGGTGAGAGGACTTACCAGGGACAAAGTGGGGAACAGAACAGGCAGATTGACTGAAATACACTGCTGTGGGGAGCAACAGGCGAGGCAGGAAAGCTCTTCTGTGCCATGTGGGTCACCTCCCTGGCCAGGGATTGAAATTGTGCTGCAGTGACTACGGATGCTTCATAGTGTGGTGCTTAACCCCTTGTGCTACCAGGGAGGCCCTGTTTCATACATTTTTGAGCTCTGCTTTTTTGTGTATCTGTTAGTTTCCTATGGCTCTGTAATATATTACTAAACATTTGATGTCATAAAACAACAGAAATGTATTCTTTCACAGTTCTAGAAACTGGGAGTCCAAATCATTATTATATTCCCTCCAGAATATCTCTGCTTCTGTCCTCACATCGACTGCTCTTATGTTTATAGTGAAATCTCTACCTTCTTATTAGGACACATGTGATTATATTTAGGACCTTCCCTAATAATGTTCCCATTTCAAGTTCCTTAATTTAATAACATTGTGAAGGACCTTTCCCTATATAAGGTAACATTTATAGGTTGTAGATAGACTTGGAGATTTGAAATATTATTTGGTGAAAGGAGGACCTTTTTCAGCCTACCACTATATACACATGTTTACTATCCTTATGTTTTCCTGATTAACTATTTTTTCACCATAAATTGGCCTTGTTTCTAGTCTTTTTTTTTTTTTTTTTTTTTTTGCTGTTACACCTTTACACCCGATGTTAGTGGAGCCAGTTCAGCTCTCATGTGGTTCCTGTTTGCTTCATATATAGTTTTCCATTCTTTAGCTTTTAGATTACTTTGTCTTTGATTCTGCCATCCCAGTACAAACCAGGTGTAGCCCTGCTTAGTTTCCAAGAACAAACAGGACTGGGCACATTCAGGGTTGATAGAACCATAGATATGATTCTGCAGTGTCTTTGGTAGACACCACATAGTTGGATGATGTTACTTATCCAGTCTGCCAGTCTGCCATTTAATACAATTAATAATAAAATTGAATTCATGTCTGCTATTGTGCTATTTGTTAATTCTGGGTTTTGTTGTTGTTGGTTTTTTGCTTATTTGCCTCATGGTATTCTTTAATGCAAAGTAAGTATTTCTAGTCTGCCATTTAATTTATTTTAGTTTCTTTTTGTTATTTTCTTATTCATTGTCCTAGGAATGATACGCATCTTAATTTTTTCAATGTACTACAGGTTATTACTACCTTACTCCCAATAAAATACAGTGATTTTGTTCCACTTCAATTCCATTCCTTCCCTTCTAATTTGTACTCTTATTTGTACTATATCTGTATACTTCGTAAACCCACTATAAAGAGTTGCAACTATGGCTTTATGCACTCTTGTATCTTATAAAGAAGTTAAGAAAGAAGAAAAAAATACCTTTTAATTGTATTCACTACTTTTACTGTAATAAAAACATTTGAAAATGCATAGAAAAGTACCTCAGATGCCAATGTTTTTCACCAGTTCCCTTGAAAAAAGTCTTTTTATGAAATGGATTATGCTACATCTAATACAGAGAATTCTGAACTTAAATAGTCTTTTATGGAATACCTGTGGTCCAGTATTTGATGTTTTCTGATGCCCTGAAAAGTTATAGAGATACATAGAACTTTATTTTGTTCTTCAGTTAAAATGACCCATATTCCTCTGCTTTCTTTTAGCTTTCCTGTCAGCATTTTAGAGTTCTTTCTTGTGTCAGCTGTCACTTTTTTCTGGCAGGGTTTCTGTCTTCTTTTGATCTCTTTATGTTATTTTGTGCATATATGGCAAGGTACAAGCTCAAAGTTTGCCCCAGGGGCTCCTGAAATAAAGTTCATAAACTTTGTGCTTGTTTCCTCATGACCTTCAGTTGCTTTGAGTTTCCTTATGTTCTAGTTTCTCTGGATAACTGAAGTCCAAAGTCTAGAATAATGAAATGTAAACTACGTTTTGGTGACATATCATCATTCTGTATATAAGCAAAATAAAGTTAAATAATACTCCTTCTGAAGTATCCTACATTTATATTGGAAATGTCCAAATTCTATGTTTATTCTGGAGTAACTTTCTACCAATATTATTACTTAATATTTCATTACAATCTTAGTGTAATATATTAATAAAATGTTCTTTTAATTATAAGAACAATAGAAAACTTCTCCCCATACATATACCATTTATTTAATAAATACTGAAAAGGATTATCTAAGAGTAATTACTCCTTTAGATCTCAGCCTCAGTTCCATAGCTAGAAGTATGAGGGAGAATGCAAATCTCTTATTCACGACTCAGGAACCTGCAATAGTTGTGCTTTTAGCTTCTAGATTGTATCATTTCAGATGCTGTTCATACCATACTGCTTGCCATGTGGTATTTATGCTCGTCTCATGAGCCTAGCCTACTTCTTCTTAAACCAAGTTATCAAAACGCAAAACCATGCCCCCATGTGTGTGTATACATGTGTGTGTGTGTGAGAGAGAAGATCTGCCAACAGCTCTTCTCAAAGCTCTCATGTTCATTGAGTCCATTCATGAAACCCCCTCCATATTATCCTTGACGTACTTAGAACCCCTTCTTAATCTGTTTTTGTACACAGGATACTCATAGGTCATTATTCTCCTTACCCAGTGCACCTTCTGTGACTTTAGCAT
The DNA here is from genome assembly GCA_019455555.1 of Galemys pyrenaicus. NCBI lineage: Eukaryota > Metazoa > Chordata > Mammalia > Eulipotyphla > Talpidae > Galemys > Galemys pyrenaicus. The sequence goes on from JAGFMF010011634.1 coordinate 302,399, forward strand.
ATAGAATCAACTCTTTCCTTTACTACAGTGTATTTTTAAAAATGTTGTACATGGAAAACATAATCTGTATCAGAATCATTTGAATTAGACATATTCATTTATGTATTAATCCAATATTTGTGGCATGCCAATTTGTCCTATCCTTATGATTCACTGTTGGTTGAATCCTAATCTCCAAACAGTGGAAAAAGATGGATTTTATAATCAATGGTATGGACTAGCCATATGAAAAAGAAGTAACCTTAGTTTATTTTTCATAACAGACACTAGGGATCAGACACTAAATGTGAAAAAAATGAAACAAGTATTAGAAAAAAACATTAATGAATTTCTATGAAACCTAAGCATAGTAACACCTTTCCCAGTTGTAGCTTACAATTCAAATGTGATAAAGAACTGATTATTTTGAGTACATAAACATAGATAATTTTCATATGACAAAATGCTTCAGAAGTGAAGTCAAACAATGTAAGTATTTGAGATTTAAACTTAGACAAATCAGACTATCATCATTTGTAAAGACTTTCTAAAAATTACATAGAAATAAATCCAACAGTCAGTGGGAAACATGGGAAAAATCAGGAACAATTCATAGAAAATGACAGAAATCAATGTCCCTTAAACATTAGAAGAAATAGTCAACTTCACAATGAAGGAAATATTAAAAAAACTGAAATTCATCTTCATCTTTCAGATTGGCAAAATTCTAAAAATTCACCAAGATGCTCTGTTAATGATACTTATAGGAAAGTAGTGCTGTGTTGCTGGTGAGAATGCAAAATAACACACTTATAAGAGAAGGATTTGTCTGTCTCTAGCAAAATTATCCTCTGTCCTTTAATCAGCTTTCAGATGTCTTTCACAAAGATAGGCTCTCCAGAATAAGAAATATCATATTCACAACCTGAATCTATTTTCCTTTTGTTTTGACTTTAAAATTATTACTCCCTAACTTTATGTTTAGATAATATTGATACAGTTCTGAACCTGTCAAAGCTGGGTAAGTTGTTTCTTTGCTTAGGTTTTACCGAAATTCATTAGTATTTTCTTCTAATACCTGTTTCGTAGTCCATTGGGCCCTGTCCTCGTCTTTCTTCTTCACCTACCCATCCCCATCTGGTCACCTTACTTTTATAATCAGATTTCTAAGGATTGTTTTTGGTTTAATATTGTCTGATCCTTTATTTTGTTTCTCTGTGTTACACATATGAGTAATACAATCTGGTGTTTGTTGTCTTCTGGCTTATTTCATTTGGCATAGTCCCCTCCAATTCATTCCTCTTGTCTCATATGGGAAGAGTTCATTTCTTTTATAACTGAGTCGTATGTATGCATGTGTGTGCACGCATACATGTACATATATACCACCTCTTCTTGATACACTTATCTGTCCTTAGGCAGTTAGGTTGTTGCCATCACCTGACTGCACTGGATAGTGTTGTGGTGAACATAGGCATGCATATGTTTCTTCAAATTACTGTTTTTACATTCTTTAGGTAGATACCTAGGAATGAAGTATTAAAAATAGATCCTCCATATTATTCACAGGAGATCTTAATCTTCATGTGAGCCTGGTGCTTCTGTCTCTATACAGAGATAGAAAACCTGTCCCCCAATCTGATTAGTAATATTGATGTGACCTCTTTTCCAGGTCTGGTTAGGACACACTGTCAAACTGTTATTTTCTATGCTGTCTTTAATCTCTCTGTTTAGCATTCTGCCTTCTGTTAAACCTTTCAGCAAACAGTACACTACTGCCTTATGTATTTTAATAGAGTCATACTTTGACTCTCTTAATCACCATGATTGGAATTGGGATATTCTTTACAAATTATTACTTGGGATGTTATTTTATATATAAGTGATCTAGTTTAATACATAGCAATTTTTCTCAATTTCTTTAAGTTTTTGAAATACCATCATTTCCTGAATTCAGAAGAAAAAATAACATCATCTTATTTGTGGTAACTTAGTGCTTGTTTAGAGCTGTTTAAGTTCATTAAGGGTTAGAAATAAGAAGAAAAGGGAAAAAAAAGTATAATGGCAAAAGAGAAAGTGGTCTAAAAAGTACACTATTTAGTTTTGATTTTGTGTAAATTATCACAGTGGTGTGCTGCTAGGTACAACAGAAAGTTCTTATTTCTGCAAGGAACTAATGGTATTGGTTGGAAAAGGAGCTTGAGACTCATTGGCTTAAAATATGAGACTCGAAGTTGAATTCACAGAGGAGCACTTGCTTGCTCATTTTCTACCACAACCATCATTGGTTTGGTGGTGCTTCCTGGTGCTGGGAGGAATTTGCCTCCAGTAGCTAACACTGACATTTCTCCCTTTTATCTGGAAATTAGTACTTTTAATTATTAAAAACACAAAATAATTTTTCCCTTGCAATCACAAAAATCACACAGTCACAAAAATCTTTTCCATAAAAGGCAAATTATTGTTCTATATAACATAATAGAGAAGTATGCAGAGCAAAAGTATAGATTACTGTTTGTGTATCTGAATCTACTCTTACTTTTTTATGGATTCATCAGAGTAATTCTCAACTGTGGATGTATTAATCTCTCCCTGCAGTGGTCAGATCTAAATCCTTAGGGAACCAGACCATACCCATGAAGTATGAAAAATAAATCTATCTAATATTTGGCTGCTTTTAGTCCTGTGTATGTATATATAGGATGTATAATTTAATGCAAAAATTCTAGAATTCTAGCATTTCTAAAAAAATATTTTCAGCACATTTTTTTCCCATTACATTGAAAAGTCCAGTGTTTCATTCAGCAAAAAGTTACTGGTACTTACCATGTGCCAAATACTGTATTCAATTATGGGAAAATGCAGTGGAGAATATAATATGATCACTGCCCTACAGGAATTCACTATTTATTAATGGAAATAATTACATATACTGTGATAAATTGACCCATAGATGACATAGCAACTAACTACATTGAAGAAATGAAGATACGTAGGTGGCATTTAAGCTGGGTATTGAAGGATTTTCTATCTCTAAGAAATACATTTCATCTTTTTTTTTTTTCATTTTTTTTATTAAAATATTTTAAAATTTACATATACTTGCCATTAATTGTAATCCCCATGTATTCCCCATCACCATCTGACCAGTGCACCATCACCTCA
>JAGFMF010011634.1:310735-327503 GCA_019455555.1 Galemys pyrenaicus
TGGTGCACTGGTGAGATGGTGATGGGGAATACATGGGGATTACAATTAATGGCAAGTATATGTAAATTTTAAAATATTTTAATAAAAAAAAGTGAGAATGGAAAAAAAAATTATTGTAGTTATTAGAAAGCTTAACTTAGTTGTATCTTTTCAACAGAACTGTTGTTCAATACTTAGCATAATTTTTACAAACTGAATTTCAGTCTACTGCACCCTGAGTTGTTGATTAGTAACCCATTTGAAGCAGAGGGTGGAGGTGTTAAGTTCAGGCATTTGTTACTCTAAAGATCTCAAAATAAGGCCTAGTCTGCCTTACAGGTCTATAGCTGCCAACTTGCCTGTGGTTTCTTTATCCCTTCATCCAGCTGCTACTCACTGCTATTGCCACATTTGCCCTCTGGCTCATAGGATGGAATGTTTAGTTTCCCCAGAGGCTACTGTTAATGCTTCCTTTTTACTCTGCTGGCTGGGAATGCACTTGGCATCCCCAGTCTCAAACCTCTCCTCCCTCCTTTCTACAGACACTGAGCACTTAAGTAGCACTTTCAGCCTCCACCAGTTATCAGTAGTAGCTTTCAACCCTTCATTTCTGGTCTGGTAACTTAGCACACTGTCCCAAGAGAGCTTGACTAAGCCAATTTGCCCTCCTTCCTCTGTCTGTCCATCTTCCTTTTCTCTTTTCCCTCTTTATCCATTTCCTTGACCCCCTTTTATTTTTCTTTCACTTTTTAATCTTCCTCATCATTTTTTCTTTCTGCTTTTAGAACAGTAAATAGAATAGTAAATTTTAAAAATTAAACAATTTTGACCAGTACTTTAATTGCATCTACTAAAGAAAAAAAAATTTAAATATGCTTTAGTTCCCTTGCAATTGTTTGACTATAATGCAGATTCTGCTAAAAGTTTATAAGTTTTACTGCATGTTTTGTATACAGAGTTGTAGGTTTTATATTTGCATTGGTCTTTTTGTTCAAGACAGTATACAATATGTGAAAGGTAGAAGTAATTCCAGCAAAGTTTTATAAGGAAAAGGAGATCCACTTCATTTCTTATGTTTTGTTGCCTAAAATGATTTGACTGTGCAATAAGAGTTATTTTTCAGACTATTTTTTTAATATTCTATGAATGTTAATTTTTCAAGCAATGTTTTATAAGTATCTTTTAGAAAATGGTAATCTAAGACTTGTAATCAACAGATTAGAAAATAATGGTAATATGTGTTAATTTGGGAATTAAGAACAACAGTGCTCTGCAGGCATCAGTCATTAACTGCTTATGTCTACAGTAGGACAATTCCAGATGTCTGCAAAATAAAATATGAAAAACTCATATTGATAGGAATAGACCTAAGTGAGTCATTTAAACCCTTTATCCCCTTTCTGTGCTCATTCCCCTTTATTTAATGCTTTCCTGTGGGGAATAATGTTTAGGTGAAGTTTGTGTTGTTTTGTAAATCTAACCAACTGTGTATATATTCTTTTTTTTTTACCCTACTTAACCAAAATATATATTGTTTTATGCTGCCTTCACAATTGTTTGTTTTAAAGGCACAAATATCTTTATTATTATTCCCTGTATGTGTTTTGTTTGGTATGTAATGTTTAATGGAAAGGAAGCATCAACCTACAAGTTACAAGCCTTTTTAGAATGTCAGGAGTCTCAGTCACTTGATTTCTTTGCAGAGAAAAGGGAAAGGAGAGGGAGAATAAGGAGATAAGCGTCTGCCTACCACATTACCAAGAAATAGCCTGAATTTAAAGCTCTGTAAAAAAGGTTTTTTATATCATTGTTTCTCTGCCTCTTAAATTCATATAAAATTGTACTATTGTTCCTTAATTTCTATTAAGGAAATAACAAGGAATAGATGTCTTATTATAAAAAATTGAACATGCTTTTTAAGCTGTACCTGTTCCCTGGCATACTATAATGCCACACAGTCGCCTCCCACTGTCCCTGAGGCAGATGGGTAGATATTGGCAGTTTGGGCATTAAAATAAGAATTCTTTTTTGGTAGTATTATACTACAATTTTATTATTTTTTTAAGATTTTATTTATTTATGCATACAAGAACTGGAGTACAGGTCATAGGCACCGGTGGGAGGGTGAGAAGATTCACCAAAGTCAGAGCAGGGAGCAGAACAGGCAGATTGACTGAAATACACTGCTGAGGGGAGCAGCAGGCGAGGAGGCAGAGAGGTCTGCTGTGCCATGTGGTCCTCTCCCAGGCGGGGATGGAACTCCCATTGTAGTAGCTGTGGAAGCCCCACAGTGCAGTGCTCAACCCCATCTGCCACCAGAGGGGAGTATATTTTAAATCTAATTTTTAGATTTCTGCCCTCAGGAGTTTAACAGTTGTCGCCTCAATTTTGTTAAGCTCTTCCTGTACTGCCTGCATTGGGAATACACCAGTGATGCTCTTGGTTCTCCGTATACTTTTTATTTCTATACATTACTCTGACATACTTATGAGATACAAAAGTCATATGTGTAGGATAGCAGTGTTATTTTTTAGTACCACTTTGCATATTACTGTCCAGTTTCTGCGTGCAGTGCTCCTTGATAATGTCCATATTATCATAAGAAATACTAATTTATAATAAGTTATTAAATATGCTTTATTGGGATATCTGAGAATGGAAATAGATGTCTATAGGCCTGATGATAGTTAAGATAGCATTTGCATAGATAATACAAATACAAATTGTCTTGTATATTTTAATATTTACCATAATTTTGGCAGCCCACAAAAATTTTTGTTATTCATTTTTATATTTGTTATCATCATTAGTGGGTTCTTAGCTTCTGAATATCAGAAATTTTAAAAAATATGGTATTAGTAGTTTATGTCATGTTTTTACTTTACTACTATATTCTCATAAAACCCAAATTAACTTCTTACACTACTTTTGACTTTGGAAGGCCTATTAATTTAAATTTAAATGTCTCAGAAACTAATGATTTAATTTGCCTTGAAAAAGTATACAACCCTCTGAATACTTAGCACCTAGCCATTCAGAGTCACAATCCTTTTTTTTTTCTTACTTGATAAGAAGGCTTTCTGGCTTCACATGAGTCCATTGTGTGTACCTCTCATTTAAGTAATTTTCTAGCAAATCACTGACATAAAGCAATAAAACTGCAAGGCTACTCTCATTTTAGCACTTGAAACCACTAAAATTATTTGCCATCATTTCATTGATATGTAGATGATATATTTGTATATTTCATATTTATTTTTTATTGCTCTAATAATAAATTGTTACTTTTGGAACTTCCATGGAGAAAGAATTATCCTAGAGGGCAACAGAATGAATCATATGTGTCCAAGTGACGCCATTAAGTCCTTACTGCATAGGAAGAGAATGTACTTGTGATACCTATCAGAAGTATAAAAGACTAAAACTTTTCAGTCACATTATTTGCAGTTATAAAGATGCTGTTTTGTGATACCTTTCCCTTTTTTGTCCCTATGTTCATTAATAATGTTTAAAATACTTGGCATTTATATCTGGTCTAAATATGATAAGTAGATATTCTCTCCTTGTCTTTACTTTTTTTTGGTTCTCTCTGCTTAGCCTAGGATGGAAAGAACCTACAAAGTATACCTTGTTATTAAAGTGGTTTTTAAAAATTATCATTCATTCAACTGTAAAACCTTAAACTCTATACAAAAACCGAGAAAGACTCAGGCAGATTTTCTGATTCATGAAACCAGGAAAAACGTTTCTTTGAAAACGCTCAGATTTACTTTCATATACATAAAATAATTGATGAATCTTGAAAGAAAAAAATATAAATTCATACATTATGATTTTAGAGTTGCATAGGCTAGAACTAATTTTTTCTAAAATACTTTTATAAGCAATCAAAGTAGTAAATCACAAGTTGGACAGTGATTTCTTAATTATACCAAAGGTATCAGAGGAAAAAAAATATGTTTTTGCTTTGTTTTATGCAAATTAAAACTTTTGTGTTTCAAACATGAAAAGGAAAGTGAAAAGATAATACACAGAATGGGAAGAAATATTTGTAAATCATATGTCTTATAAGGGTCTGCTATTTAAATGTGCAAAAGACTCTTAAAACTGAATGACAAAAAGATAACCAAATTATCAACTAGGAAAGCAGCTGAATATTTCTCCAAAGATAAGCAAATGGCCAAAAGCACATGAAAAGATATTAAAATCATTAGTCACAGAGAATTGCACACAAAGCCACTTCAGATGAGATGCCATTTTATAGCCACTAGCACAGTTATAATTAAAAACACAAACAATAACAATCATTGGGTAGTGTAAAGAAAAATAGGAACTAGTGGTAATGAAAAATACTTTGCATTCCTCAGGTATTTAAACACAGCAGTTCCTCTCTTAGGTATATACCCAAGATAGTCGGAGCATATATCCCATAAAAATAAGTACATTCATATTCGTAGAAGCCTTATTCATAATATCCAAATAATGGAAACACCCTAGATGTATATCAACTGAGGAATAGCTTAATGAAAATATGGTATATCCATATAATGACTATGGATATGGCATAAAATGACTATTTCAGGCATAAAAAGTAATAAAATACATTTGCTACTTGGATGAGTCATGAAAACATTGTGCTCACCTGAAATTTATATAATGTCATTAACTTGTTTTGCTTTAAAAAAATCTTTAAAAGCCATTATACTAAGTAGAAAATTCAGACACAAAAGGCCACATGTTATTTGAATATCCAGAACAGACATATTCAAAGAAACAGAGTTTTTAGTGATTGCCATGGCTGGAAGTAGAGAAATAGAAAGTGAATGCTGATGTATGTGTAGTATGCCTTTTTGGTGTGAAATGATCTGGAATTAGTGATGGTGGTTGCAAACCTTTTGGATATACTAAAATCCACTCATGTATACTTTATCAAGGGTAATTCTATGGTGGAGTGAATTTCAACTTTAAAAAATAAGTCACATCAGTTGTTTCCATTTAAGGGTTGTATGAAAGGATTTAAAGTTGTCCCAGAGGGTCTCCCCTGGGCAGTGGATTAAGCACTATGAAGCAAACTGCAGCCTCTGCAGCACGAGTTCTATCCCTGCTGCAGGCCAGGGAGGGGACCCACATGGCGCTGCATACCTCTCCTGCTGTGCCCGCTGCTCCCCTCAGCAGTGTACTTCAGTTGATTTGCCTGTTCTGTTCCCCGCTCTCTGTGGTGAATCCTCTCACCGCCCCCCCACCTCTGACCTGTACACCAGTGCTTGTGTGCATAAATAAATAAATCTTAAAAAAAAAAAAGATGTTTAAAAAAAATAATAAAAAAAATAAAGTTGTCCCAGAAATGTATTTGCCATATCCATGAACCATAAACCATAGGGATACCATGAAAAGGTTAAGAACACTCAAATTTAGCTTGTTATTTTCCTAAAGAGTAGTATTTTTAAATCTATGCTTAATTAAGAAAAAGGAACAATTAGAAACTATCTTATATTCCTTTTATATTGCTAATGGGTATACTATACATACAATGCAAATTTTTTAATCGCTTCTCAAATGTTGAGTATTTAAGAGTTTATTTAAAAGGTAAATACAAGGATTTCATACCATACTTAATAAAACTGACTCTTGTTATTTGGAGAGTAGGCCTTGTAATAACAAACTCTCTAGGAGTTCCTGAAGGAGATGTGTATGTTTTCGGTGTGTCCTAAACCCAGTTTCTAACCCGGAGTGGGCTAGAGGGATACTGAGGCTCCCCCGCACCAGCCAGCAATTATTATATTCTACAGGGTATTGAAGAATTCAGCTCAACTCTGACACTCTCTACTCAAATTTCACAAGTTAAGGGTTCAGTCTCCCAAGACTGCCCTTCACTTTGGACACCCAGGCAATGCCCTGCTTCTGATCAGCCACTAAAGATTAGGGGTCTCCGTGACCATCTCCTGAAACTTCAGGTGCCTCTTGCCAGCCACAGATTATTTTCTGTGCTTCTGACCTACTGGCATCCATCATAGGGTCCCAGGACACCTCCTCAGGTTCCATCAGTTTTCTAGATCAGCACACAACTCAGGGAAACCCTTTACTCACCAGACCACTGATTTATTACAAGGGATACTAAAGAAAATGAATTCACAGCTAGCTGGAAGAAATGCATAGGGGAAATATGGGGAAACAGCACAGAACTTTCTCACCCTCTTCAGGCTTGTCATTCTTCCTCAAATTGTAATGTTTTCACCACTCGTAAGCTCTTGAAAGCCTCTTGAGCTGTATGGAGGCTTCAGTGCATCGGCCTGGGTGATTAACTCATTGACCACTCAAAGTGGAGCTTCACCTCTAGCCCCTCCACCCTCCCAGGAAATCAGGTAGCAGAACTAGAAGTTCTACTTCTAGTCTCACCAGTTTCCTTGACAGCCAGCCCTCTTTATAGGTTGTTTTCCCAAAGTACCTTCACTGACGTAACAAAAAAAAAACACCTTGAACACTTTCTACACTTAAATTCCACAGGGAGCTGTGAGCCAGAAAATGTGGATGAAGACCAAATATGTATGAGAAATATGTATTTGGTCATCTGAATGCCTATATATAAAATGTATTTTTTCTATAAATCGCCATATTGCACATTAGGTTTCAAATCTCTCACCATACTTGGAATATTTTAATTTTGTATTTATTTCAAGAAGAACACAATGAATAAGAAGAAAAATTCTAGCTGCTGAGAATTAGCTCACAGGTACTTTGTAAACATTACGGAGTTGAGAGAGCCTGTGTTTCCAACGTTTGCATTTATCCTGTGACATTGGGGAGTGAAATTGTTGTGATTCTTACTTACGTGTTGTTCTTTTCCTGTATGAATTTCCAGGCTTTTTATTTAACTTCATGAATACTACCTTGTCAACATTAGCCAAGAATTCCAGCATATTTGGGGGAGTTAATAGTGCAGGTGAAGATGTTGTTCTCTAAGAAAGTGGACCATTCATTCATCCTCTGGACATATGCTATAAGTTATGTTTCTAATAATGGTGGTAGTCTGTGGGGTGAGGAGGTGTTTATTTTTTTGTTTTTTGTTTATTTGAACCATCTCCAACATCCTTTTTCAACTGATGGAATGGATATGAGTCTCTTTGCTGAGATCAGAGATCTGTCTGTGACCATGAAATGTACTTTTTCAGTGGGGAACACTAGGATTGAACCTATAACAGAACACACATCATGTTACGTTATATTCATTTTAACGAACAATTTTAACTTTATTCTTAGAAAATGAGTTTTCTGATTTTCTCATTATGCTATTTTCTGTAAGTAGTCATTAATGATGAATTTTGATCCAATATTTTTTATGTGGTAAATATAAAGAATATGTAACAAAATTTTAATAGTATATAATAATTTGAATAGTTCAGGAATTGTTTTGTTGAATTTTTTTATTATGAAACCAAATTATTTTAATCCCCAAATGATCTAAGGTATTAGTCATAGTTGTAACATAATTTGTGTTATTTCTATGTTACATATATAGTAGATATAGCAAGAGTTCCCCACATTACACTTACCTTTGGATTGCTGCAAGTTCTGTTTACCAGGCCTCTTTGACTCTTTCTCCCTGTCTGTAAAGCAGTCTTAACAGCTTTCACAAAATCAGTCTCTGTGTTTCTGATGGTTGCACACAAGTTGCCTTGTCTGCTCTTAGTATTTCCCAGCATTCCACATCTTGAAGTTATTTTTAGTATCTGGACTTCCTTTTTAAAAATTGATCTGGGGAGTTTGCATCCATTTACATTCTTAGACAATTAAGATCTTTGAAATTACAGCACTTTAAAAAATAACAAAAGCCATTAATAAAAGTATGTTTTATTTTCATCTGGAAATATGATTTACTCAAGGACAAAGAAATGGAGGCTGTGAATGACTATAACCAATTTATGAAAAGCAGCTGTTATTATTGTATAACTTTTAAGGATTGCTGTCTAATCAAGCACAGAACAGTGAATGAGAAAAAAATTCATATTTCTGGTCTCTGCGGCATATCAGTGTTCTGTGAATTACAAAAATGAAGCAGGTAGCCAGTTATCAATCATGTATGAACAAGAAGTGAGGCATCATGTTACTAGTAAAATATCTTGTTACTTAGAATGATTGACATAATTTTGAATACTGTCTAGACTGATGGCAAGATATTGGAAATTAGGAAGATAATACACTTTTTAATCAGGTGTTTGTCAAGTGACCAAAATACAAATTCTGTATGGTATGCATATGGGTTTGACAATGATAAGACAATTTTAAATTGGTATTGGACAGTTTTAAACAGGTATGACAGATTCTGAGCACCTATAAATGGGATGTTAGTTTACAATTATAATTAATTATCTTGTTTGCAATGCATTGTATTAGAAAACCTGACCTATGCGCTCCCAAATGGGCACGTGTTTAGTGGAAAAATAGAAGTGCTATAGGAAAACTGAAGTACTGTTTGTTTAGTAAGAGAAATGACCTCTTTCCCCCACTTAGAGAATTAAGACAATGTTGCTTCTAAAGATTTTAAATCAACTCCTATTTTATATGCTGCTGCATAGTGTAAGGATTCTTAGTATACTTGTTTTCTGTGTTCTGAATAGCTCTGTATATAACCCTAAATACTTAATTATGGACTTAGGTTTCCATGTGCAAAACATTGCATTGACTAATATATTTACTCTTGTTTGCATATTGGTGAACTATATTCAAATGTGACATATTAAAGTGTTCAAAGCATTAGTAGTAGTGAAGATACTCCAGATTTTCTGAAAACTCAAAAAAATTGATAGATAAGGTCATATAACTCATAAGAACAAAAAAATTAAAGAATCACATTTCAATAACCAAGTCCATTATTCTTCCTTTCTAATTACATGTTATAGCACTTTATAATTTAAAAAATAGCTTTTAACACATCTTACTTGAACTATATAATAATCTATTATTGTAGATAGAATAATTATTAGTTTAGCGGTTTTATATAATAAATCTGACAGTCTCATTAGGTCTCATTAGATATGGTAAAGAATGTGGAAAGTGTATTCTAATTTGTCAGTATATATATTTTTTTCCAACCTGGAATTGACATGTAGTTCATTATATCAAGTTTGTTTGGTCCTTAAATGACAGAGTATATGTACTTCACATACAAATGGTTTTTTAATATACACACAATGTAAAACATATTCAGTATACCTTGTTGTGCAAACTGCCGGAAAAATAAAACAGAAAACATAGTAAATAATGCTATATCCTTTTCTGTTTTGAATTCTTGTATATTTCTCTTTTAAGACCCTTATTTTTTCATTTCTTTAATATTTCCAGATCTCAGTTTTCTGGATTGTTTTAAAATTATCCTTCTTCTAATGCATTTCACATGTGACTATGTACATGGAGCTGTGCCTAAAAACCTAGAACTTTTATATCCTGTTAATTTAAAATTTTTCTTTCTTTGTGCTTTGGCTCTGTAACAGATGTCAGAAAGAACTAGTGATTCTCTTTTAATTCAGGGGGAAAGGTAAGGAATAAAATTAATTGCCATTTTTGGCTTTATTTTTTTGGGATGTGTTTCCCAGGAACTAACAATATGTGTGTACTACTGTCAGTTATATTTGCTAGCTATAAGTAATCACAGTTTTACTAAAGGTTCTTCTTTAATTGTCTTTATAAATATGTGGCAGGAAATGCATCCTTACTGCTAATTACTCAACATTAGATGTCAGTGAAAAACTGACATCTTTTTCTCATATCAGGAATAGGACAAAGAAGGCCATTCTTAATCAGTTCTATTCAATAAAGTACTGGAGGGCCTACCCAGAGCAGACAGGTGAGAAAAAGAAATAAAAGACTTTCTAAATCAGAGAAGAGAGAAAAATGTTCTTTTACGGATGATTTGATAATGCACAGGAATCCTAAATACTCCATATAAGAAACTTTGAGAATAACTGCAATCAGTAGATTTGCAGCTTATAAAATCACTATACAAACCTCAGTTGCTTCTCATATACTGATAGGAAACTATTTGAGAAAGAAATTAGAAAAACAATCCTATTTAGTAAACACTGAAAAGAATAAAATACTTAGGACTAGGTCCTCCCTGGTGGTCTGTCTCAGTGCTATCCTCACTAAGGCCAGAGTTCCATCCCAGCGAGGGAGCTAATCCACATGACTCAGCAGACCTCTTCTTTCACCCTCTGCTCCCCTTAGCAGTATATTTCAGTAAAAGTCTCTGCTCCCTGCTCTGTCGCTGACAAATCTCACCACCCCCACACCTCTGGCCTATGCCCTATTTCTTCTGTGCAAAATAAATATATAAATAAATAAAATATGTAGGTTTAAACTTAATTAAAAAGACTTATATACTGAAAACTAGAAAACACTGATGAAAGAAATTAAATACAAACAATCAGAAAGACACTGTGTATTCATGGGTTGGAAGACAGTATTGTTAAGCTGTCCACACTAACCATAGAATTCTGTGGAGCCAATGTAAACCCTATCAGAAATCCCAATGTCATTTTTTAATTTTTTTACAAAAATAGAGAACAATCCTAAATTCTGATAGAAACGAAAGATCCTGAATAGCTGAAACAGTTTTAAGAAAAAGAACAAATCTGCACTCACCACACTTCTTGATTTCACAATATATTGCAGTGTTACAGTAAAGAAAGCATTATGGCCTGGCATAAAAACAGATAATCTAACCAATAGAATAGACTAGAGAACCCAGAATTAAACCCCTGCATAAATTGTCAGTCTTCAACAGTATGCTGAGAATACACAATAGGGGAGAGATAGTCTCCTCAATAAATGGTATTGAAACACTGGATATCCACTTACAAGAGAATAAAATTAGACCCTTATGCCACAATACAAGTCAACTCAAAAATAGATTGATGACTTATAAGACCTGAAACTGTAAAACTGCGAGAACACATGCAAAATGCTTCATGACATTGGTCTTAAGCAATGACTTCATGAATATGACACCAAATGCACAAGCAAAAAAAGCAGTAAGAGACAAGTGTGATGCTCTATACTAAATGTTGCATAGCCAGCAATTATTGAAATGAAATGGGATGGGAGAAGATATTTTCAGACCATACATCAAATAAAGTTATGATGTATGTAGAACTACAACTTAATTGCAAAAAAAGTAATAACCCTATTAAAAATAAGTTAAACATTTGTACATTTCTGCAAAGAATACTTCATACTAACAGATTACAAACAGGTATATGAAAAGGTGCTGTGTCCCTATTCACCACAGAAATGCAAATCAAACTGCAGTGAAAAACTACCTCATACCTGTTTGGAGTGCTGTTAGCAGTAAAACAAAAGACAACCAATACTAGCAAAGATTTGAAGAAATTAGAACCCTTCTATACTGGTGGAAGGAATGTAAATGGTTCTAGAAGTAGCAGAGCAGAAAAATACAGTGTTGTCTAGCATAAACCACATTGAGGTGTGTTAGAAATAACTGTCTCAAAAATTAAATCCTATATCTGTTCTGATGTTAAACGTGTCAGATCCTTTCCAACGTCTATAATTTTGTACTTGTTTGTTAAAATAAGAGTATTTAGTGTCAAGGGTATGTCGGTAAATGGGGAAAGAAGAACACTGCTGTTTGTTGAACACACGCTGAACCGTTAGGCATTCTCTCATATACTATCCCATTTAATTCTCATTGTATGTATTACCTGTATCTTAAGCAACTGAGGCTTAGTGAAAATATATAATTTACCCCTTGTTACAGTTGACCCTGGTGGGAGCTTTTGAATCTTAAGGAGACACAGGGTTTCTGGTTCTACTGAAGAAGTTACTCTCTTTCATATGAGAAGTCTTTTGAGAAAATTTCAGATGCCAGAAGAAAGCCACCTGGGACCGAGTAGAAACTGTTTCCTAGTCACGAGGGCTATCTTCTAGCCTTTGGGTCTTGGTAGTTCCAGTTCTATACCTAACCAGCTTCATTTAGTAGAGAAAAGATCAAAATTTAACTAAATCACTTAAGTGGTGTTTTTGAGTCTAAAACAGAGATTAGCAAACTATGGCCCATGGGTCACATCCTGTATGTTGTAGGTTATGGATATAACCTGCATATAGTGGAGTTGTTTTTCTGCCAATAGTGGAATTGTTTTTCTTTTTCAAATATTATTTCAGTTGTGGTAACATTAGGATTAAAGTATCATTACCGTGTAGTGCCAGCTGCCCAATCACCTATAGTCCACCACTATAATCCATTACGCTCCCTTCCCTCTTTGTGCCTACCTCTACCCCACACTCTCCCCTTAAGATGCTTCCTTTCTGCAGTTTTCAAGGGATCGCTTTTAAGTGTGTTTTACCCTGGTTCCTAGTTTTATTTCTCTACATTCCACTTATTGGTAACATCATCTGATACATATCTTTCTTCTTATTTCACTTAGCATTATCTCTTTCAGCTCCATGTGGCTGCCTCAGGTTTTTGTAAATGAACTTTTATTGGGAACAGTCACCATGTGTATTTGTTCATGTTGTCTATGATTGCCTTTGGGTTACCATTACTAAGTCAAGTAGTCATGATAGTAATGATTGGCAAAGCCTAAAATATAAACAGATAAAACCAACTCTTACAACAATAATAATCAAAAATTACAGAATTACAGTGGTTTATTTCTGGTTCATCTTGAACATTTAGCCAAATATGAACAACCCTTAATTCCTTTTATGTTCCAAATACCTGTCTTTTAAGTTGTGTAATTGTTCATCTAAATGAGATAATTGTTCTCTTAGGAAATATGCCAAATACTCTTTTTCATGTACCTTTTTATGCTGTCATCAAACTTGTAGAATGTACCACTCATTTCTTGAATCATATATGTTCTATATTTCAAAAACTCATCTCAAAACTATCTTGTTTTTCACTGTAGACTTACCTGAGTAATTTAGATTCACCATGTGCAAGCAGTATCTCTAATTTCATATACAAATACGTTTAGTTAGGTTAGTAGCATAACTTACACTATGCAAGGAAAGTGGAATACTTTGTTTAATTTATAATCAGCTAAAATAAATTGGAAATCACATATTTAATTTTGTAAAAATGACAATGATAATGATGTTATCTTTCTTTGTCAAGCTTTTTTATAATTCCTGGACACCATTATAATATTACCAAAACCCTCTGTCTTAGAGAATCTGGAGTACCATTGTTACTCTTCTACCAGTGAAATGCAGTAAACTCATCTACATTTCCCATAGTTGTGATTATTTGGTTTCTTTTATGTGAACATTCTCGTTGCCATGTGGAAATGACTGTGAGCATGTTAAGTAAGGGAGAGAATGAAGAAAGAAGTTTAGGACATTCCCCAGTGGGAAAAAGAGCTGGGTATGATTAATTTGTTCCCTTGTCCACCCACCCCACTTCCCAATACACACACACACCTCTTTAACACTGAGAACAGGCATCATAGTTCAGCAGATATCTATTAAAATTTTAATTGGATTCCATCAGATGAAAGAACTTGTAAGTACTGAGATACAGAGGAGAGACAATTATTTTTCTTAACAGTGATCAAGTCTGTCTTAAAGGTAGTGGTTCATAGTTAAGAAAATAAAGGTAGTTTGTGCCATTATTCAGAGGAACTTGAATGTCATGATGAAGAGTTGGATTTACTCTGTGGAGATCAGTGATGTGACTGAAGTTCCAATTTAGGAAATTTGTTCTAGTAACATTATTTAGGATTGAATGGAGTAGGGACAGTTGACAGTTGTGAAATCAGTGTAGGAGACTTTTTCAAGTGTATAGATAATATGAACCTGAAGCAGTGTGGTGGCAATGAGGATATATGGCACAGAAAACAAAGAAATATATAGGTAGGATTTCATATCTGAATAGAAATTAAGTGGTATTGTGAAGCTTTGACACTAAGCACCAGAAGTTGTAAATTTAATGCACTGGGGAGGTCAGGAGAAGGTGGTTTTGGAACAAAAGATCATATCCACTCTTACACTGGTGTTTAGAGCAGAAGTTGCAAACTGGTAGGTTATGGCCATTGTAAACTGCAGAAATGTGTATTTGATAGGGTGTGTTTCTTAATCTGAAATGATTTTTTTTTTCACCCTTACACTTCAGCTAATAGTTTGAATATTTTCTCTCCTAACATTTAGATGGTACCATTACATGACTTCTCATTTTTGTTTTTACAGTTGAGAAATCTGTCGACTGTTCCTTTTGAGGTTGCTTTTTTCCCAACTCTCTAATACTTGGTATAATGTATTCAAGTGTGGGTTTATTTTTATTTATTCTGTTTGGACTCTTTTTGTATCCTGAATCTAAGGATTTATATCTTAACATTATGGAATTTCTTATATAGAAATTATCACTTTTATGTTGTATTCTCTCAATTTATTACTGAAAGTGTTTATACACTGAAGCTTATAACTTAACTATTGCCAAAGTTTTTATAACTATTTCTGTCAAACTAGGAATATAGATCTGTTTGCCTGTTCCCATAGTATTTCATTATATGGAGAGAAAATATGTTTTGGTTTATCTTTTTGCTTGTTTGTTTTTAATGTTTTATTGAGGTAAAATTGGTTTACAAGTCTCTATATGATTTAGGGGAATCAGTTCACACCTCCTCAGATGTATGTTAACTCACCACCCCTACAATCAAATCACCATAGTCCTTTATCCTAGGCCACTGGGCCTCCTCCCCTGTCTCTTCATCCCCATCCTCCCTCCCCTTCCATGAGTCACAATTCCGTAGTCATAATTCTAGGGTTTGTTTTGATTTAATCTTGTCAATTACTTTGTTGTTTCTTTCTCTACATAAGAATGGAATCATCTGGTATTTGTTTTTCTCCTTCTGACTTATTTCATTTAGTATATTTTCTTGTTCCATCCATGTTGTCACAAATGGAAAGAGTTCATCCATTTTTTTTTTTTTAAATAGCTGAGTAGTATTCTGTATCTATGCTATATCTTATCTTTTTTTTTTTTTTTAAAGATTTATTCATGCATACAAGAGCTGTGGTACAGGCCAGAGTTGCGGGAGGTGAGAAGATTCACCAGAGACAGAGCAGGGAAAAGAACAGTCAGATTGACTGAAGTACACTGCTGAGGGAAGCAGCTGGTGAGGCAGGAGAGGTCTGCTGCACCACGGGGGTCACCTCCCTGGCCCGGGATCCAACTCATGCTGCAGTGGCTGCAGATGCTTTATAGTGTGGTGCTTACCCCTTGTGCCACCAGGGAGGCTCTTATCTTAGTTCACTGCTTTCTCAATATCTGTCAGTAGGCATTTAGGTTGTTTCCATAATGTGACTGTTATAAATTAGTGTTGCAGTGAACAGAGGTGGAGGGGTGAGGTGGGTACATATCTTTGGTAGACACCTTTAGTGGAATTACTCTATCCTATGATATATCTATTTTTAATATTTTGAAGAGTTGTACATCTATTTTGGAAATATCAAGTTTGAGAATTCACGGATATAATTTATGTAAGTAATCCCAGTATTTGAATAAATAATAAGCCAATGTTTATTGACTGCTTTTATTGTCATGTGTTTGTAACTTAAGAACAAAAGAAGTTAGAAGAAATGAGGAGACAGGACTTGTTTGACAAAGAGATTATGGTTATTCTGGGATATTTACTTGAATTGCTTGAATTGTTAAGTGAAAAGTAGTAATACCTTAGAGGTGACTAAGGTGAGCAGAAGAGGAAGATTTATAGAGAAAAATAATTCATATGATCTCAGAAGCCTTAAAAAATGATTACAGAGTAGAAGTATGAAGCAAAGATTGAAATAATTGAAGGAAGGAGTATAAACTTCATAGTGGCAATTATTAATTTGTTTAAGAATAATTTGATGAAACAGAAACATGAGCATATAGGCAGTATTTTGTTTTAAATTTTCTATTTTTTAAAGATTTACATATGCATGCAAGAACTGGGGTACAGGCCAGAGGTGTGGGGTTTGAGAGGATTCACCAGAGTTAGAGTGAGGAACAGAACAGGTTGAGTGACTGAAATACAGTGCTGAGGGGTACAGAGGGTGAGACAGGAGAGGCCTGCTGCACTATGTGGGTCAGCTCCCTGGCCAGGGTTTGAACTTGTGCCTCAGTGGCTACAGATAGCTCATAGTGCTGAGACTTAACCCCTTGTGCCACCTGGGAGCTCTTAAGTTGTATATCTTGAGTATGCATTAATACAAACTGTATTTTTATCTCACAAATATATATAACAAGGTATTTCTTCAATATTATTTAAGTAATTATATGAAAGTTGATAATACTAATAGCTTGCTTTATGCTCCCAGCAATTTACTGTGTACATACTTAAAAATTTTTATTGTAGTAACATTGCATTAGGTAAATTAATATTGGTTATTAATAACATGTATATACTACATTAAATTCACCACTAAAACTCCAGTTTTATCCTTCACCATACAGTTTGTCCCTTTTACCTGACTTGAGTTGCTCCCCTTTCCCCTTCCTTTCTAGTAACCACTAGTTTGGTCTTATAGTCTAAACGTTTATCTTTCAGTTCATTTTGTTTTTCTGTTTACCACATGAGTGAAATCATATATCAAATATCATAAGGTGTTTGTCTTTATCTATCTGACTTATTTCACTATAATCTTAATACTTTTTAGGTCCATCGTATTATTGCAAATGGCAGGATTTTATTTTTGACCTTTTTTTTTCATTAAAATATTTTAAAATTTACATATACTTGCCATTAATTGTAATCCCCATGTATTCCCCATCACCATCTCACCAGTGCACCATCAC
>JAGFMF010011634.1:328557-410313 GCA_019455555.1 Galemys pyrenaicus
CTTGTGGGTTTGTTTCTGGGCTTTCTATTCTATTCCATTGGTCTATGTGTCTGTTTTTGTTCCAGTAACATGCCGTTTTTATGATTGTGGCTTTGTAGTGAAGTTTAAAGTCTGGAAGTGTGATCCCTCCACTTCCCTTTTTGTCAGTTAGGAGAGCTTTGGCTATTCGAGGTATTTTTGATCTTATAACTAAGATAGTTCTTACAGTATTTTCATTATCTGTACCCTTCTGTACATACCTGTTTTCACATCTGCACCTTCAGGCAACTGGGAGCTTTTCCAGGAAAGAAACAAAATTACTCATTTTCTTATTCTCATAGTGCCTAGAATACTCTAAACATAATAAACATTAGTAATTAGTGTATAAATTAGTGACTTGTCAGCTCATACTTTCTTTCTCTAAAAAGGAAATAGTATAGTCTTACTGGAATGTACTTGTATAAGTGATATGCAAAATATAACTAATACTTATCAATATGTCTCATTCTGTAGACTATGGTACATGTGGGACTAAAACTTGAGTTTTCTTTTGGTTGGAAACCATCCTCCTTGCATTTTAAAAAGTAACAACTGAAACCACTAATATGTATCAGTTGCTGCCTTAGACATGGAATCCAAAGGTGAATGAGCTGTTAGTCATGTCTTTGAGTAATTTATAGCTCATTGGAGGAATATATAGACATAAAAAACAATTTAAAAAAATAATTGACCTTGGTTTTTAGAGCAGTTTTACTTTATTGAAAAATTGACTAGATTATAAAGAGTTCCATATATACTCGCTCCCCCTAGTCCCTATCATGAATATCTTGCATTAACATGGTAAATTTATTAAAATTGAGCTAATATTGATGCATTGTTGTTAACTGAAGTCCATGGTTTACATCAGATTTTACTTTTGTGCTGTCTATTCTGTTGTGTTGTGTTCTGTTCTATGAATTTTGACAAATGTATAATGATACATATCTACCACTACAGTACCATACAGAATAGTCTCACTGCCCTGTGAGTTCCCTGTGCTCCACCTATTCATTCTTACCCCTAACCCACTCCCTAAGCCTCTATTAATTACTGATCTTTTTATTTCCTCCTAGTTTTCCTTTTCTGGAATGTCGTAGTTGGAATCATATTGTATATAATTTCTTCAGTTCTGCTTCTTTCACTTAGCAAGCTGCATTCAAGATTTGTCTGTATCTTTCAGTGGCTTGGTAACTCATTTATTTTTATTGTGGGATAATTTTTCATTGTATGGATATACCACAGTTTATCCACTCAGTTATTGAAAGATGTCTTGGTTCCTTCTCACTTTTAGCAGTTACGAATTAAATTGCTATAAGCTTTCATGTGCACCTTTTCATAGGGATATAACATTTCTATTCATTTGGGTAAATGACAAAGAGTACAGTTGGTTGATCATATGATAAGAGTGTGTTTAGTTTTGTAAGAAATTGCCAAACTGTTTTCCAGTAAGTAATTCATGCCACTAATCATTTTTAATGTACTTTTGTTAATAAGCTGATCACAGTGGAGCTATTAAAATAAAGAATTAGAGTTAACAGACATATGAACATATTTGAAATCGGATAGAAGTGGAACATTCATGAGTGCACTAAGTAACAGTTATCAAAATTTGTAGAATAGATATCTAAGACTTGAGATAAAATTCCAGAGATAATTTTTTAAAATTTATTTATTTATGCACACAAGAGCTGGGGTACAGGCCAGAGGTACAGGGGTGAGAAGATTCACCAGAGACAGAGTGGGGAGCAGAACAGGTAGATCCACTGAAATTCACTGCTGAGGGAAGCAGTGGGAGAGATAGGAGAGGTCTGCTGAGAGGTCACCCCATGGTCCTGGATCAAACTGACAGTGCTGCTGTGGCTGCAGTTGCTTCATAGTGTGGTGCTTAACCCCTTGTGCCACCAGGGAGACCCCAAAGATAATTGTTTCCTCAAGTTTCACCTCCCTTGTACTCTTAAAGGCCAAAGAACAGTATAGCATGGAAAAAAACAGACTTCTTTAAGTAGTAAGGCAGGAGCCATATGTTTTATGTATGTACATACGTAATAAAATCTACATCTAGAAAAATCTAAATCAATATAAAATTGAAGACCTGCATAAAAATGCATTTTGTTATAATTTATTTTGCAGTTTTTTACTTCTTAGCAACACGTAAGGTTCATCTTAAAATCAATGGAGTCTTAGGTCTATGAAATTAATGCATTTAACTAGGTTCAAAAGATTCAGCGTACCTTGTACCCCTGCAACTGCTATAGCAATTTTTAAACATTTTGAACATGGTACCTTTGCCTATATGTAAAAAGGAACATGGGCTAAATTCTAATTCCTGGAGTTTAAACTAAATTAGATCAGTGCCACTGGGTTATCTCATTTTAATCTGAAGGTCTGGCAGATTTATACATCTTTGTCAAATATATTTGTTAACTTTTGATTACTTGATAACATTTTTAAAACATGTCCATGGAGAGAAGAAACATTGAAATTAAAAAAAAAAACACTAGGATAATACTTCTTAAGACGAGAACTTCTTTAATATGTAGTATTTTAACAGTGTCAATTTATTATTTTATACCAAGTAGTATTTACCTTTACATAGTCTTCAAAGAGCTATCCATCCTCACTGGTTTTGATCTCTGTTACAAGTGTGTGCATGGGATCTGGCTCAAGCTTCATTCAATTTAAAACAAAATGTAGCCAGACTGCAACTATCAGCTTCTGAGTCTCTTCTCCCTTCCCACAGTCACTGTGCTGTCAGATGTTTAAACACTCAAAAAAGTTTAATCTGCTTTCAGGCTGTTTTCCAGTAGATCCAAATATGGCACACACACACAAAAAATCCATCCTGTTAACATGAGTGAAAGGAAGAGAACAGTTAGATAATGCAGTAATGTTTTTACATGTGTACATAAGAAGCTCTTTATAGAATAAATTTTTTAAATTACTTGACATCAGCATGTATAAGTTAAACAGGATTTAGTTCATAGCATTTTCCTCCTTTAGAGCTCTCTTTCCAAGAAGGATGATAAAGTGAAACATAAACACCACACGAGAAGTGAGCTAGTTTCTAAACATTTCATTGATTACTTTTTTAAATAAACTGCTCACCATTTTTACCTTTAGTAAGGGCACATTATCTCCTTAGATCATTATTTAATGAAAAATAAATTTTTAAATGTTTTTAAAAATATATTTGAAAGAGTCCAAATGTTTCAGTAATGGTTCTGACTTAAACATTGTTTGAATTTGGGCTTTTTGCTGTTGTTGAACTATAAGCCAGTACTCTGTAGGTGCTTTCCAGAATGATAATATGAAGCAATGTAGCAGATATAAATCAGCCTTTCATTTTTAAAAAGTGATAGTTTAATGGACTATTTGCTTTGCTTTCTAGTTTTTCCTTTTTTCATGTTTAGAGAAGTAGCTGAGATCTTTCATCTCTGTTTTGAGCAGTACTGTTGATGGGAACATTTTCTGGAGCTCAGATAATGAACAATAGGTTTTTCTGAAAGCAAGTAGTGACTACAGGCTTTGTGATTTCTCCTTTCCAACAGAAGTGAGGATTTATTAGAGGACCATTTATTTAGCACAGAATAGTGTGAAAATATGGCACCTGCGTGTTAGAAAATGAGGATTGATTCTGAGCCATGAAGTGGCTGAGTGTGAAGGACCATTCACTCTACATGTTTTGGTTTAAGTCCTTTTAAATAGTAAATGCATCCTTTTAATATACTGTGTCTTAGTCTGTGTCTTTTTAATATGCTATTTCTATAATCACAGAAAATAGCCAAAGATAAAAGTTTAGGGGTTATATTGATCATCTGAAATCTGCTTGTTTCCTTTGTTAATATTAAAGCCATTATCTTATAGGAGAGTACTTTTCATGCAAGAAAAATGTGAAAGATTTAGCTAAAACATTTGGACAGACATTTGCCTTTTTGTGTTTTTTATTGGACTGCATTGCTAATCGTGGATTAGGGTATAAGAAAATTACTTCATTTTGATTCTAGATGCTGAGCTCCTAATAGCTTTTAAATTTATACAGTTTTTGTTTAGCTGTCAAAACATTTAATTATATCATGCCCGAAGGTGTAAAGCTGTCAAATAAATCCAACTTTGCACATAAACATTTGCTAAGTTACATATGCTACTACACTGTAGTTGTTACTGGGCAACTTGCTATCGTTTGTGGGTGGGTGGGTGGGGTATCCAGCAACATTATCTCAGCAGGTACAGAACAACATTGGCCCAATGAATTGATGATTACTTGTAAAACAGCAGGTAGTAATGCCCCAGTCTTTGTAATTTTCCTCTTTGTAAAATAAAGCAGACTGAGAGTATGTTGGATTCTTTGGCTCAATTTGCACTGTAAGAAAGCTGCCCCTTTTTTTGCAAAAGTATTTGTGCTCTCTCCTTGCCTCAACATTGTTCTTTTTTGTTCATTTTCTCTTCAAAAGTAAGTATATCCCACTCATACTTGATAGCTTTCCCTCTTACTCAGGGCTCTTACTGTAGAAAGACTGATTCCATTTCTTTAAAAAGATCAATTAATTGTAATATTTAAATTTTCTACGTAAAACATTTTTCCAGTTTTATTAGTGTGATTGACAAATAAAATTGTATATATTGTAGTTGTACAATGTGATGTAAAATATTTTAAGGAAAGGAGAGTGAATATTTTAATTATCCTCCTTATCTGTTATTTCATAAATTAAAAATTTTGTTTTTTGATGACATTATTTGGAAGTTGATCGTTAGCAAAAATGCTAATGCAGACTTCACTAATGCAAAATTCACTAAGAGGTAGGGGAGTAAAGTAAATTAGTTCTACTTTGAAGCTTTTATTTTCTTCTCCTTTCAAAATGAATGGGAAGGCCCTTGAGAGGCCCTGAATGAAAGCTGCTTTTCATTAGTGCTACCAAATACCTACTTGAAAGAGTTGAGTTCTAACTGAACACCCACACAAGAAAAAGGGAAAGCTTCCTTTTTCTACTGGAGGACCATCAGCTAAATAGCTCTTGGCTTCTCTTTTCCAATCAGGTGGTTTCACATCAGAGTTAATTACTCCAGTCATTTATTCTAATCACCCTCCTCTTATGGCTAGCTGCATTCTGTCATGGGGTGGCATCGTTTGAAGCCAGTTAAGTTTGAAAACCACTGCAGGGTACTTGAGGCTCATTAGTGAGGCCTATCCATGCCTGGCTTTGGATTTGCTCCCTGATTAACTCTGCATCTCTCCGCCTTGCTCCCTCCTCCTGCCATCCACCAGCCCCCACTCCTAAGGGCTGTGGCTCTAAACAGGAATGTTTCAATTAACTCTTGCCTTGCTGTTTGTCTTTCTCACCTACATTTTTTAAGAAAAATTTAAATGCCTATTTCCTTAGTAATATATTTGATAGGTTCTGGCCTTAGAAAGGTATCCTTTGAGTTGAATTTTACTGTAATGGTAATTCTACAAACAAGAGTTAAATCTTTGAACAACAAAAGAGGAAATTGGTGGTCTTTGATAATGAACACAGCTATGTCTTTGATCCACTTCTCTTAACCTAATAAAGGTAGTGATTCCAACTCTCTTTTATAGTTCTCTAATGTGTCTTACCAACTTATTCCAGAGCTTATCTGAAAAGCTTAAGAAATATTTCAAATCAGACTTACTTGCTTATTTATTATTGTAATACTTTAAAAGTATTCGCCATGTGACACATTTAAGAGATATTAAATCATAAAGGCAAGCAATGCAATACTTTTCTAAAAATGAAAAAAAAAACATGTATTCAGTGTCCTGAGTAGATAATTTGAGCACTGTTATTATATGAAATATTTAAGGCATTTTCTAAAAATTAAGAAAAACATCAAATTTGGTAGTTAAATGAAAGTGTTTATTTAAACAGGAAATAGGAGAAATTTTCTCTGTTCTTTTTGCATGGTAGTTTGACTTAAAGGGAACCAAATGGTTCATGTATCAAAACAAATATGATACAAGTTAAAATACCTGAAATCATATTTTTATAAGTTGCTAATGACCATGAATGTAGAAATTAGCAGAACGAATTCTTACTGTTTATAGTGTATTGTTTCTTTTTTCTCTTTGCACCTAGCTATTAACAAATATTGGTCTGTCTTTGATATTATTTTTACCTATCTTCAGTGTTCAAGAGAAAATAAAATCTTGAAAGATGATAGTGAATATCCACTTCACTTTTCCTTTATTTCATGCCATCATCCTACCCCAAACTTGATCTCATAGTTAACATATTGCAGACATGTCATTTGCAGTGGCTAGTAATCACACAAATTCTTCACATTTTCTAAAAGTCTGCCAAACTAGCACTATATCTGGATAAATTTTCTCTGGTCCGTTTCATGTTTCTTACACAATTCTTAAGATCATAGTCCTTCAGCATAGACACTATATTGTGCTAAATTCCAAAATTTTCTTAAATTCCATTCATTCAAGAGCCATTTTTTAGAGGACTACAGGATAATTAGGTATGTGATCACAAGAAGAACAGGACACCGACTATGAGAAACAAATAGACATGACAGATTAGTGATCTATATTCATTCAACAAATATTTCTGATACCTACTAATTAATCCTTGGGAATATATAGTAATGAGAAACCCAGCAGAGTATCTTTCCTTTTGAAATTTATTGTTTAGTGAGGAAGATGGACAATAAATAAAAAACTAAATAAATGTATGACCTGTGCTAAGATACAGTGTACTGTTTCAATACATACAGTGGTATGTACCATGACATATTAAGCATTTTATTTATGTGTTCTCTCTCTCTTAAAAACACACACACACACACACACACAACTCTGAGACCAAAGGAGGAAATGCCTTATTTTGTCTCCTGGGAAGGTTGGGGAAGGCTTAACCAAAAAAGCCACGAACAAGTAGGTGTTTGCCAGATTTACCAGGAAGGGAGCAAGATGATGGAAAAGGGCATTACAGATGAAAGAAGCAGTGTGAACAAAGATCCTGATGTTGTCATAAGGTATAGGAGCTAAATTCAAGTCAGAAGGTAAAGTACAGTATGTATGTAAGAAAACCGTGAGCTGTCCCTAAGGAAAGAAAAGGGAGAGTGAAAGCAGATTGTAGGAACAATCTTTAATGCCTTTTAAAGCAATATGGACTTTTTTTTCTCATGTGGATGAGTGGTACCAAATTGTGGTTACCAGGTCAAGTCCATCAATATAACTTAAATAATATTTTAAAATGGCAAATCTGTGTTTTAACAAATTCTCCAGGTAATTTTGGTGCATGTCAAAGTTGAAATATAATGCTTTCGGAAAAGAAAAACTATTGAAAAGTTAAAGGACAGTAACAACTGGTTGAGTTGCAAGTAGTAATTAGTATGGAGGAGGGATTGAATTGGGGAAATTTTAGAGAACAGTTTGGATTGTGTAGAATAATTGAACCCAAAAAGAATAAAGCAGGGAATCAAAGATAATCACAGTGAAAGGAAAGAATGAATTTGAAAGATATTTTGGAGATATATTATCTGATGAGATTGTTGATAAGGTGTAAGAGGATCAAGGAGAAGTCAAGATGATTTCTGAATTGACTGACTAGGTGAAGGGTCACATCCATAACCAAAAAAAGAAAAGAAAAGAAAGCTAGCTTTAAGAGAATACATATATTAGATTTGTATTATAAATTGAAAATGAGTGCACCAAGGGAAATCTCTGCACTTAAAACTCTGGAGATGATAATAATTGTTCATTGAGATAATGAAATTCTATTCATCTAGCTTGAGTTATATCAGAAACCAGTCTGAGACTGAATCAGGTGGAGAACTATGACTGAGGTAGTCAGGGCGGGAAAAGACTACATTAGGGAGTGAGGAGGAGAACTGAATGTAGAAAAGAGACTGTGGAGGGAGTATATCAAGGAAGTGAGGAAAACCAAGAATGTAAAATATTATCACCATAATGCAGGCAGGTGAAGTGAGGAAAAGCAAGCATCTATTGAATTCAAACAATTGGATATAGTAATCTTAGCAAAAACATTTTCAGTGGTATT
Organism: Galemys pyrenaicus; assembly: GCA_019455555.1. Taxonomy (NCBI): domain Eukaryota; kingdom Metazoa; phylum Chordata; class Mammalia; order Eulipotyphla; family Talpidae; genus Galemys; species Galemys pyrenaicus. The sequence continues at coordinate 336,603 of JAGFMF010011634.1, forward strand.
ACTATAATAGAAGATGAGAGATTAGTTAGGAAGTGAGAGGTAAGGAAGCAAAAATAACAAATTTTACTAATCTTGAAGATTATTGATTTTTGTATTCTCATTCATAGTTGCATAAAAATAATTAAAAATGACTGTATTGGCACCTCCCATTGGCACAGGGGTTAAAGTCTCTGCACTATCAATATATCTCCATCCACTGTGGGCACGAGTTCTATCCTTGCTCAGGGAGCTTACATACATGGCACAGCAGAACTCACCTGTCTCCCTCTGTGCTCCTCTCAGCAGTGTATTTCGGTAGATCTGCCTGTTGTGCTCCCAGCTACATCTCTGGTGAATCCTCTGACCCTCCCCACCCCCCAACCTCTGTCCTATACCCCAGTTCTTGTATGCATAAACAAATATAAATCTTCAAAAAAAAGGAGAGACTATTAACTAGTTATTAACCCATTGATAATTCAGAAATAATCCAACCTACAATTTATTGTGATTTAGAGAAGTATAGATTGATATTAAAAATGTTGAGAAATATCTGGGAGTAGTTCAACAGAGGCCAGTTCCATCTGTTGCTAAAATCAGGTACTTTTTATGAGGTTTTATGAATAAATCCACATTGTCCACAGATGTCATATATCTGACTTTCAGTGAAAGTTGTGTTCCCTGTGTTAAATTGTTGTCTTTGGCTATCCAATACTTCTTAAGTACATAGCTGATAGAGATGAGTAGACAATATGTAAGCATTCTAAACCCCAAAATCTGTTGCATTTCTTTTTTTAAAAAAAGATTTATTTATTTATGCATATAAGAGCTGGAGTATAGGTCAGAGGTGGGGGGTTGTGAGAGGTTTCACCAGAGACTGAGTGGGGAGCAAAACAGGCGGAGCCACTGAAATACATTGTGGGGAGCAGCGGGGGAGGAAGAAGAGGTTTGCTGCTCTATATGGGTCACCTCCCCAGGCCAGGGATTGAACTCATACTGCAGTGGCTGCATTTGTTGCATTTCTATATCTAAACAATGAGAATCAAATGTAAGGGAATTAAGAAAATAATTCCACTTAAAATAGCACCAAAAAATGATGAGATAACCTAGAAATGCACTTAACAAAGGAAGTGAAGGGAACTATAAAATAATAACTGTAAGAGAGTGTTGAAAGAACTAAAAGAAGACACAGAGAAATGAGGAGGTACTTTGTGTTCATGGATTGAAAGAATATACATTGTTAAAATGACCATGTTCCCTAAAGCAATTTATAGATGAAAATCCCAATGACATTTTTCAAAAAATAGAAGGAGTTGTAAAATTTGCATGAACCCCCAAAGGATAGCCAAAACAATCCTGAAGAAAGGAAGAAAAATAGAGGTATCATTCCCTGACTTGAAACTCTGTTACACAGTGACCATGATCAAAACTGTATGGTATTGGAACAGAAAGAGAAACAGAGATCAATAGAATAGAATAGAGAGCCCAGAAATAAAACCACACAGTTTGGAAAATCTTTGACAAAGGAGCCATGACCATACATTGGAGAAACAAAAAACTGGGAAACTTGAACAGACACACGCCAAAACAGGAAGGAAAGAAGGTGGGAGGGAGGGAGGAAGGTCATTACTTAGCTCCATACACAAAACTTGATTCAAAATGGATTAAAGACTTGCATGTAACTGAAAACATAAAATGCATAAAAGAAAACATAGTTAATGTACTGTAAGGCATCAATTTTAGAGATATATTTGAGAATGTACCTCTCATGGCAAGGGAAATCAAAGATAAACAATTGGAGCAATATAAAGGTTTTTTTTTTTAACCTCAAAAGAAATAGCACACTACAAATGTTGTCAAATACAATTAAATAAATCTAATGAGGAAAAAAAAACAGCACAAAACATAATAAAATCTGCAGACTGGGAGAGATATTTACACATCACATAGATGACTAGGTATTACTTTCCCACATAGATAAAGAACTCATACAACAACAATAAAACGCTTACAACCCAGTCAAAAAATGGGCAAACTACTTACATAATGCACTTTTCAAAAAATGACACCCAGGTGACTACAGACAAATGAAATCTCAGTGTCACTTATAAGGGAAAGGCAAGTCAAAACCACAATGAGATATCACCTTACCCCTTTGAGAATGGCCTGTATCAAAAAGATTAGAAACAACAAATGTCTGTGCCTTGTAACAGACAACTTGATAAAACATAATTGTGGAATATATACTCAATGGAAGACTACTTGGCTGTTGGAAAAGATGACATAATACCTTTTGGTACAAAATGTATTCTTCTTGAGATGACTGTGCTAAGAGAAGTAAGTCACAAAATGAAAGATAGTTACTGAATGAGCTCAAAGAGAACAAACTCACAAAACAGAACTATTTCTTTGTCTCTGAATAACATACTGGTTACCAAAGGGAATGGGGGTGAGGGAGGAAGGGAACAGGGCATGGAAGTTACAGGGCTGTGGCACTGGGACTTTGGTTGAGGGTAAGTGAAGCATGTTCACGCATGGAGGTATGAAGGTTGTGTTTCCAAAATGCCATAGTTATATAAACTAGTGACAAATCAATAAAACTTTAAAAAAAAAATCTCCAGCCAAATCCTTTTAGGATGGAGAGTTAACAGATAACATTGTAGTTGGTAGAATTAGCCTTTTACCTTTATTGTTAGAAAAGGTAGTCAGTGTTACCTTTCCAATGCTGTCACATTTCCTCAGAGATTTGTGAGTGACAGAAGAATGTACAAGGCATAGCATTATGTGTATATCACACTTAAAGATACTGTATTTCTGCTATCATGTCCTAAAGTATTGCCATTCTTCATGGCACTGAGAGTGTATTGACCTCTCCACATCGTATTAAATGGCGTTTGCAGGTGCTTGTGCTGTATGTATAGTTTATCTTTATTTTCACTAGGAGTAGCTGTATTATAAGAAGGGTTAAATATTGTTAGTCGATGCATTGGCTCTTCCACCCAAATGCCATGAAAATTGAATGTAGATTCAGTACTTTGAATTGAATCAAACTTTGCTGTCCATTATTACAACCACTGGTAACATGTGGTTGTTGATCAACTGAAATGGGACAAGTCTGATTTGAGACGTGTTGTATGTTGTTAAGTGTAAAATGCAAACCAGATCTAAGATTAATGCAAAAGAACTTTTATATTGATTGTAAATTTAAATGACATTTTCATTAAATATACTTGTTAACATTTTTGCCTGCTTATATTTTTTAATGTGGTCACTAATAACATTTAATTACGTATGTGTCTTGTGTGTAATATTTCTGTTAGACAGCACTGATATAAAGTGCTGGTGGTCATTTTGTTACCCAGAGTTTTTTTGGTGTGGGCATTCCAATATGAAGCCTGATTGTATTTTAATATTAAATACTATACATATGTCCATTATAATTAGACAACTTAAGAGTTAAAAAATAAACTAGGATCATAGGATTAATTTCAAATATGTAAAAGTCCAAAATAGTTCAAAACTGAATTAATCATTTACCTTATAAATGCTTCTCCACTGTGAATAGGATCGACTTGAAACCTGGGCGTCATCATGAACTCTGTACTTTACCTCTCATAGGTAGTCAGTTGGTGTAAATAACAGCAGATCTTAAATCTTTTTGAAATCTGTCCCCTACTCCTCACTCTCACTGCCATTTCCTTGGTTGAGGCTCCTAGTCCCCCTCACCTGAACTATTGTACTCATTTTAGAGATGACCTTTTGCTTCCCTGCTCTCCATTCAAAGGGAACCTCATCTCCAGAATCTAGCATGGAAGAGAACCTATCGAAATCACTCAATAAATGCTGTTGATTGAGTGGATGACAAATTTACTGATAATAATAGACAATTAGGCAGAATGAGAAAAGGCTTTTAGGCCTGCCAAAGTAAGTGCAGATGTAATTGTCTGACTGCACTTGTCAGTGCTTTAAGGAAAAATATTCGGCAACATTTATATTTCGAGATATATAACAAGTTCTTCTTGGTAGTAGTAATAGAAGTGTTCTGTACTGCTAAGGGTTTTGATTTGCCAGTGTAAGTTTATGGAAGTCAGTCCAGGGAGTCATTGGTGCCATGAAGACAGCTCCTTGTTTTTGTCTGGAGTTCCCATGGGATTAAACTACATCTGGCACTAAGTGGGGATTCTGGTCTGGCCATCTTCAAAGGCAGGAGACTGCTAGTATTTATCAGATCTGTGTGGATAAGCAAATGGGAAGGGGTTAATTTTTTTTGGTTTTGTTTTCCTTCCTTTTGTAACTGACTATAAAATAAAACCGCCAGAAGTTCATACAAATAAGTTCGTTTTGAATTGTTAAAGATGAAACCTGTTCTTTTTTTCCTGTACCTAAGTAGATATTTCAGAACTTTAGATTAAAAATTTAGTTGTTTATATTTTTATAACTAGTTTATCTTAGCAAGAATAACAGCATTTTACAAAATAATATTACAAACTAATTTTCTAGGGACATTTTACTAATTCTTTTTAAAGGGTTGCCCATTTAGAAGGCCATATTTAAACATTTTCACGTCTGATATGCAGGATATTGTGATTGGCACTTGGTGTCTTTTGTTGCTATGTGTCTGTGTGGTAAAGTTTATCCAAAATCACTTTCTGAGGAGACTCCTAGAGTGGTGTAAGTACTGACCACTACCTGTCTGTCCCACGTGAAGGTTGGCCTGCTTTCCACAGAGGTTTGTTTGTGTTCATTTTTCCTTATGCTTTTCACATCTTTAAGAGATTATTAAACTGTGACTCAGTTTAGCTATCAAAGCATGTGGCTCTGCGAATGGCTGCATTCCAGGTACTTGTCATGGTATGTAATCTAGAGGTTTACCATTCAAAGTCTCACCTAAGAGAATAATGTTTATGCAGGATAGCCTGAAGAGTATGTAGTCTCGCCATTCATTTGTCTATTCTTTAAGTCTATCCCAGGATTAAGTCAGTCCCTCGGAGACTCACATACCTGGATTCCATCATATTGCCAAGGGAGGAATTTCTTATCTCAAGAATAGAAATAATGTGTTTTTGTAGGCCATCTGGTTTGTTTTTACATTATGGTCATTTTGGACTCTTATAAGTGTTCACGTTTCTTTCTTTATGTTGCCTGCTAGAAAGCTTATTGCTTACTACATTGAGCACCTCTTACAAGTCTATAGGATTTCACAGCATGGGTTTTATTTACTTCTTGGTCTTATTTTTACAGTACCTTAAACACTTACATTAAATTAATTTTATCTTAATTGCATCTTTATAAATTCTGCAAATTCTTTTCTTCATAAATGCAAGCAAATAATAAAAATAGATAGGTGTACTTACCCTTTAATTGTAAGTTTTCCCCATTTGTGCTTATTAGAATTTTAAACCATAGCCCCATCTCCCTATGTTTTGTTATATTCTAACTACTTTAACATATCTGTATATTATTAATACCTAGGTTTTAGATTAAGGGTGACCTCAGGTTGAAATGTTAATTAAATGTTTTAATGTTCTGTAGCTCTAAAGAAAATAGTTGGATAAAATGTCACCATATAGGACTATTTTAAACATTAGGAAAAAATCTCTCTGAAAAGGAGGGTAATTGTACAAGTTTGCCTAATCCTTTTGATCTTGGCACACAGCAATACAGACTTCAGTTGAGATTAAAACTATGAATTTCAAAGGAAACATGGCCTTCAGTGTGTAAAATATATAACAGCTGGTTGACTAGTCCATTTAAAACTACACAATAACAATCGTAGACAGAATGATTCTCCTGCCAAAAGATGTATGAGAGCTTGATGGTTATATCAAGTTATGATACTAACTCACACTTTTCTTTAGTAATGATATAAATGTAGGAATGAACAGTGTGCTGCCGGCTCCAAAATCTCTCTCCTGCCCAATAAACAGTTCAAGGGCAGTTTAGAAGCATACAACTCCTTTTAGCAATTTCTCTCTTTTTTCAGCTTAAACTCCATGTGCTGTTGACAAAATTTCATTTTTTAAAAACTGTCAGATAAAATTTTTATTCTTAACATTTCATAATTTTTCCCTCTAAATCTGATTGTCCTTTTCTTTCTTCCTAGGCATTGTAGCGTATTGTTTGTTCTTAATGGCACAGCTTCATACTATTTGTAACCCTCAAAGTTAAATTTTCCTATGTAAAATTTGTTTCACATTTTTGTTACATCTGTATGTTACAGCAAACATCTGAAACATGAAGCACTATGATATAGGAGAATGTTTAGTTTGTTTTAGACCATAGTTCATCAGATATTTCAATATTTTCACTGTTGTGTTTCACCTGAACAAGTAATTACTTAAACAGATTAAGTAATGTATTTTTGTGAGAATTGATGTGCGTTTCTCACTTCTAAAAATCCCATTTAGAAAGCATATTTATACTCTGAATTTGTATCTGTCTAATGTGCAGAAAATGTTGATATTTCTATCACCTTTCTTTTTTTGAAAATTTTGATATAACAGCAAATATTCCTTTCAATTTAATTCCAGGAAGGAAGATGTGTTTTTTTTTTTATTGCTAGATTCATCACAAGTTCAGAGCCAGCATATAAGGAGTTAATGCATCTTATTAGAGGGACAGGAAATCTGGCAACTATTGCAGAAACTAGACCTAATGGTGCACACAAACAATTTGTCAGTCTTCTTAAATGTGAATAGCTTTCTGCAAAGTGGCTGCTTTTGCTTTGTTTGAACAGGCTAAACTTTTCCTTTTTGGACTTTAAATCTTAGAAGTGAAATGTGATCCACATATTCAATCAAAATCATTTAATTCAAAGCATATTTTGATTGGAACAAAGTTGACATGGAAAGAAACTCTAGAATAAAAAAGTTGAAAGAACTTTATATCATATATTTAGCAAGAAAATTTGAAACAGTTCTAATTAGGCTGAAAAAAACTGCTTTCTTCAATGTAAATTACAAAGGTCATATATCAATGTTAAGGAAACATTACCACTAGTGTTTGAAATCCAGCACATGCAAACATAACACACCAGTTCATTTTCAATCTGTGTGTGCAAGAGAGAGTGAGAGAGCGAAAGAGAGGGAAAGGAAGAAGTTTGTGTTACATGTATTTAAAATGAAAAACTTAAAATTCTGAGTTCATAATATTGTATATTGCATTCGTGCCAATCTAAACATTAACTCGTTTGAAACATTACTTAATACACTCAAATGACATAAAACTCTTAATTATAGGTACAATTAAGCATGTAGAAAACTAATTTTTGTTCTTCCATTCAAAATGATTAAATCTTCTAATTAAAGTATATGAAATCTAGGAAGTTAATTAATGATCTTTATTTTTTTGTTGTTTGAATACTACAGAATTTGGTATCTCAGAACTGAATTGTGCCTTCTATTGATAGAAACCTCAGGATGGAAGTACTTGTATAGGTGTGCGGACATGTGTTTCTGGACAGCACAACTTATTTCCTTCTGGTTATACAGTTATTTTTATACTTAAGAATTTGTAAATAGTATTTGATCATTTCATTTAATTTTTAAAAGTCACACCCTATAAATAGCAATAGCTTATTATGTAGTTGCCTTTAAAAAATGGTGTGGCATGAGTATATTTAGCAAAAGTTGAAATTTAGCATTAATCTGGGACTTAGGAGAAACACAAATTATATACAAATAAAGCTTCCTGATCTTGAAGTAAACAATCATCTGTTATTATCTCATTAATTGCAATTGTTTTGGTTTACCTTGCATTTCTACATTGGTTTTTGAAAATAAAAGGAAATTGCTGGAGTATCTGTAAAGCAGGCAAGATTAAACACGTCTTTTTTTAAAAAAAGATATTTCATTCTAAAATAGTTTAGAATTTCTTAGAAAAAAACAAACTATATATAAATTTTTTTAATTCCACTATAACTAATAATTTTATGTAACTTTAAATAAATAATTCACTTCTTTAATGGATTTGTTTCAGAAAAACATAGACTGCATTCTTTCAGTGAGCTTCATTGGTAGACATATATTCATATATTATAATTATTTCTGACACAAGGTTACACAAATGAGTTATTTATGAATAATTTACTGTTTTTTTAATATCAAAGCTATAATTTGTTGATGTTCTATGTACGAACCAAACAAATGAAAGTTAGGAATACGTGTTTTTATTTGACATCTGTATACTGTACTTTTTAGCATATCTCAAGTGTTTTCCTCTCTGCTTAATAGATCTCATTTAAAAAACAGATATCAGCCCCAAGACAGTTTGTCAAGACTAATATGAGTCCCTCTGGATTGGAGTGACAATTTGTTTGAGGCTTCCTATAATAGTCTTTTCATAGTCTTATTTGATCCTTAACAATTGGACATTAGTCACTGATTTATCTTATAATAACTCAGATGAGTTGAATATTATTGTATTGTGTTGGGCATTTTAGTGGATTTTCTTTTTTACAAATTTCACTCAGAGCACACATTGGATGTAAATGATGTATCCAGCCTGTTCCGGAGTACTAACAATTGATTGGTTGGGTTTGAGAGCAGCTTGGGAAGTATGTTAGTATCCCCTAGCTGCAAGCCGTATTTAACTCCAGTCTTAATGAGGACTGTCTGTCCTAAAAGCTTTGAGAAATCTCAAATGTTTAACATTCCACTGGCATGTTTTTGTTTTTGTTTTGTTTCGTTTGGTGACTGAAAATGTGGATATAAATATCTTATATATATATAAATATTTCTAAAATTCTTAGCATATAAAAAGGGATTAAAGAATTTTTGGTGCTTTATGCTCTATGTTTCTGAATCTCAGAAACAGAAGTTATAAAATATGATACCAAGGTATACCATTTTGAATTATTTCCTATTTGTATTTGATTATTTTCCCTCAACAGTTTCCTCCTGCTTATTCCCCCCTCAAGTCTTTAGAAAGTACATTTGTTTATTATTATATACTTTTGGTTGGGCAGTTGTCATTGAATGAACCAAAAGAATGTTGAAAGTCCCGAACTGACTTTGTACTGAAATGATTTGAAAATCCTTTGCCTCCTCTGACATCCATTGCAGTTGTTCTTTTGAGTCCCCGTTTAAAGATATGCTTGAAGACTCTTAATGAGATTTTTAGTTCAGTTTTTTAAAAACGTATTTAAAGTATTCATGGAAGTGAAATGTTTATCAACCTCTGGCAAAGGTCTTGCCAATAATGCCATGAATTAGTCCCTCCTGGACTGGCCAGCATAGCAACGTAAGGGGAGGGCTGCACTGTGGCTCTGTGGTCATCTCCACACGTGGGTTTGCTGTGTAACGTGAAGGGTCTTTCATTACAGCGTTTTTGCTTAACATTCTGATGTGGTGTCAAGATATAAGGGTTTAGGCATCTGAGTCTATCCCACCTCACCATTTTGAATGTTCATAAAGAAGTAATCAGCATGAGGAAAACTCACAATTCTTTGTTTGATGATACATAAAATAAAATTGCCCTAGAGTTTAGAGCTTTAATATTGAGAATATTCATTTGTACTTCATCATTTGCTGAGTCTTATAGAATTTTATAGTCTCAAATCACAACACCACAGACACTCAAGAGACTCCTGACTGTTTTATCTTATTAAACAATTTTGAAATCATTAATTTTTAATTAGCTTGGATACAGGGTTTTTTTTTACTGTTTCAATAGTGTGTGTATATGAACTAAACGTTTTTTATTTAAACTACTGGCGAGAGAATTATTTACATAAATAAGTGTGGATTCGTTGCTAAGAGGACATTGTGAGTTTGCTTAATGTCGCCACACTTTTCTTGTGATTCGTAGATACTGCATGCTAATCTATTATAGAGCTTTTCAGCAGTTTATTGCCTCAGATTTTGAACAACTAAAAGGGATGTAAGCTCAAAGATATGTATAGCCCCTTCCCTGATTGAAAGTTCTAATTAAGTGAATTGGAGAAAATTAACTGAAATTAGCTGTCAGAAAGTCACATTTAAATGAGTGATGAGCTAGTCTGGCAGTAAACATTTAAATGATATAAATTGCCATTTAAGTGTATGGTTTAATGTTTGTCATGCATTAATGTGACATGAGACTGCAGTGACAATCAAGCAGCTTGCTCTAATTTGAACATATTTAGGGCTTTTGTGTGGAGTGCATTGCACACAAATTAAGACAATTGCTGTTTTTTATGTGTCACTTTAAACACCCCCATCTCTACCCCAGACTTAAGTTAATGAAACAAATGAATCTTTTTTTGTATGCAACTTGCATTAATAGTTCCTGGATTTTAGGATTAATTTTAAACCCTTATTCTTTAAGTCAAAATTTATTTAAAGTTATTACAAAGCCTTTTTATTTCAAATAAAATGAAAGTTTTGTTCTTAGCTGTTAACTAAGCTTGTAAATATAAAGTTATATGAGATGTCTAAAACAGTAATTTTTACAATTGAAACTAGCTAAATATTTTTTAGACATATTTCAGGAATATGAGAATTAGCAATTTCTTTACATAATTAATTTTTACATTTTATAATATGTGATACATTATACATTATAATTTATACACATTTATAATATGTGATACATTATAAAGCCATGTTAAATATTAGTAAAGGAAATATTTATATTGAACCATAAATGTCTTATTCACAGAACTTCTTTTCATAAAGCATATATTTACACAAATTTACACCTGTGAACATTAATAGAAATGCTTTTTTTACAATACAGTTTACATCTTACTAATTGTGTAGAAATTATAGTCAATTGTTTTAAACCAATAGATTTCCTTTTATAAAATTCATAATGTATCAAATCCTGTCAAGTATACATCACAGCCATACATTTAGTGCTCTAACAAGAATTTCAGTGAAATGCAGGACCTGATATAACTTGATATACTTCAAACTGAGCTTCAGAGTTTGATTTTGAGAACTCTGTGGTTTGAATAGCATTATTTATTAATCAACCAGTCAATAATACTGAACTTTTATGTTGGAATAATTTTGAACAATATTAAATAATGTAAATATAAATAAAAATAAAAACATGTCTCCTATTTTAAGAACTATTTAGTGTTTATTAATTCAGTAAACATCCATTGGTACTTATTATGTTGTAGGTACAATGGTAGTAACTGAGAACATAATGACAAATTGGAAGTGGATGTAATGCCAAGCATTTACACTGAATACTTGATTAAGTTCATTCATTATTTATTAATCACTATTATGCTAATAACAATCAAATATTTGGTCTGGTTTGCTGTTAATATCTAGAATAATGATTCAGTAAGTATAAGTTTCCCTCCTAAGATCTAATTTGTTAGCATAAAAACTGAGTTGAAATAATGAAATGATTTGGTTACAGTTGTTACAGTAGACAATAAAACGTTTTAATTCTAGAAAAATTATAAATATTTCAATTGGATAGTAAATGTTTAATGTTTTCACATTTGCTTTCCCAAAGTTGCCTTTACAGTATATGGCCTCCTTTTTTATGAAATATAAGTTGAGTACCTGTCAGGCCTGGAGTTAGAAATGTGACTAAGACAAACCAGTACAGTACTGTGGAGTATTGTAGAACAATGCTGCATCATACAGTCTATGACAGGTTAACGTGGCCAGTGCCAAACAGTTCTGAATACCAACAAAGGAGAACAGATTTCAGAGGACATTAGGACATCAGATTACGTCTAATCATAGTAAATTTAGTGTTAAACTTTACTGCTTGTTCTGAATTTCTCAATACATTTTGAAGATAGAATTCAGCAAAATGATATGCTCTATGCTTTTTTTTTTTTTTTTTTCAGGCCCTGGAGAGTGAGTTTGTTTCTTGCCAGCTTCACCAATGGATTGATCTGATTTTTGGCTATAAACAGCAAGGACCAGAGGCTGTTCGTTCTCTCAATGTGTTCTATTACTTGACCTATGAAGGAGCTGTCAATCTGAACTCAATAACTGATCCTGTACTAAGGGAGGTAAGTTATCTGAGTCCAACAAATACTTTTATACTAGAAGGTAGTAGTTATCATCTTCCTCTTGCTTTCATTTTACTGAAGATGAACCTGAAACCAGATGGTTGAAGTGACATAAGCAAACTAACCTATAAATAAGTGACCTACCTGGAACTTGAAGCCAGAACTTCCCTCCAATGGAAATGTTTAACTCAGTAACAAAGAGGTCATTAAGTGATCAATAATCATATTCATACATTTTATAACTTTTAAGGCTACTCACTAAAGCAGTAGAAAAATAGTAATTAACTCATCATTAACTTCTCCTCATATGCACTAATGATTTACCAAGGAAGTTTGCCTTTTATTATTTAGTATAATCTAAAAGAACACTGTCCAGTAGGACTTTCTGCAGTGATGGAAATGTTCATTATATCTACATTGTCCAATATGGTAGCCACTAGTTGTATGTGACTACTGAGCATTTGAAATGTGGCTACTTTAATTCTGGAACTGAATGTTTAATTTTACTTAATTCAAATGTAGATAGCCATTTTTGGTTAGTGGCTACCGTAATGGGCAGTGGACAGCTAAAAGACTGTCATATATTATTGGCTAACATATTTCCTGAACGCAAGTTTAGGGCATGTGGCCAGACAATGGGATGATAAAATTTGTTAAATTACCTTAGTAGCATATTTTATTTTATTTTTTTATTCAGTTTTTTAAATTTATAGCTGGTTTTATAATAACATAAAAATACAGTACATACGATGTATGTTTATATCACATATTTATATATAACATATACATATTTAACATAAACTTTATATACAATATTATGTAACTATTAAGCATATTTATATAAATCTAAAACTATATATATAAATGAGGCATATATAAATGTGTTCTCTATTATTATATATCACTTTTTTCCCTTCATCTTTATTTATATATATTTGACATCAATTGTAGTCCCCATGGATTTCCCACCACCATTTCACCAGTGCACCATCACCTCAGTCCCTTGTCCTCTTTTCTGCCTTCAACCCACTTCCTCCTCCGTCCCTACCAAGTGTTCCCAGTTCTTTTGTTTTTATTATTGTTATTATCCACTTCCAGAAGCTTTTCATATTCCCAAACTGGAGCTCTGTGTCTATAAAACAAGTAACTTCTCATTTCTCCTTGTCCTCAACTTTGACGATCACCATTCTCTTTTCTGTCTCTAGGAATTTGACTACTCTAGGTACTTCATTTAAGTGGTCTAATATAATATTTGTCCTTTTATGTCTGGGTTTATTTTACTTAGCATGATTTCTTCAAGGTTTGTGCATGTACTAATATCAGAATTTCCTTTTTAAGGCTAAATAATATTCCATTGTTTGTGTATACTATATTTTATTCATCCATCTATTGCTGGACATTTGGGGTCTTTTGCTATTATGAGTCATGTCGTTATGCTTTCAATTCTTTTTACCATATACCCTGAAGTAGAATTGTTGGATTATGTGGTAGTTCTATGTTTAACTTTTCAAGGAGCCACCATACCAAATAAGTTTTAAGTATTTTTCATAATTAGCATTTGCTGACAACTATTTCGTAATTTTGCTGTAACATTTATTGACTTCCTTTTCTTCTTCACAACACCAGATAGTTGATTATTGGCAATTTAAACTTTTAACTGGAGAGCTCTTCATTTATTACACCCTACTTTATATATTCAGCAGCCATTAAAAATCATGGCCTATTATGTTTTAAGTACTCTGTCTTCTTGAAAAGAGATTATGTCACTTCAGATGTCACTTCATTACTTAGCACTGTTCATATAAATATACATGATTAATTCACAGGCTTTTTGAATGTTAAATATAATAATCTTTTACTATAGCCATTCCTTATCATAATGCTAAATCACATGGCATGATACAGTATGATACAGTAGAATAAACAAATACAGATTTGATTTTGTTCCTGCATCTCCTAATTGTGTAACTTGGATCTTCCTGAGACTGTTTTCTTATATACAGAGTTTGTATGAGAATGTTGACCCTGTGGAAGATCAGATGAACTATGTAACATATGTAAAGTGTCTGACACATACCTGTTCCATAAGCACTCGGTGTTAGTTCTTTCCCTTATGTTCACTGTTAATTCCTGGTTAAAAAACACAACTGTTAATAGCATATGAATTATTGACTTTATCATAGAAAGAATCATAAAATTAGAAAAGTTATTAGAGAACATTTCCTAGAGGACACATACCGAATTCTTTATAGAGAGAGACAACAAACAGAAAACAGCAATAGACTTTTTTCAGTGTTTAAAAAGCTGAAAAGCAAATCCCTGCCCTCTTCAGCTATACTGTTCACTATCTAGTGGGGGAAACACTGGTAAGTAAACAATTACAATCCACTGTGATAAATGCAGGATAGAGATGGCACACGGTAAGTTTATGTACACACAGAAGATAGGCATTAAATCCAAACACCAGAATCCAGACATTACTTTTTTGGGAAATGAGATGCTAAAGTTGTAGATTGAAGGATAAAATAAGAACATGGGGTACAGCTACAAGCAAAGGCTATATACCCAGAAGAAATTACATAAGCTTCCTGCACATAGGCGAGAGAGATCATGACTGCAGAATATGATGGATATGGAATGAACTGAAGGTGATTAGTTGAGAGAGACAACTGGGAGCCAGACCACAGAGGACTTTCAGTGACATAAGAAGTTTTGACTGCACTGTGAGGCAGTGTATTAAAAGTTGAAGATTGGTGACAAAAACACATTATGTGTGAAGAACATGAACACATAAGAACTGAAAAATGGTCATTGGATTTTTCTGAGTTACTGGTGATCTTAGAGAAAAATAACCCAAAAGGTAGATGACAATGCTATGAGTGGGAGGTGAAAGAACAGTGAGGAAAGGATCACCAGTCTAATTATAGATTTTTTTTTTTTGTCGTCAAAAGCAACCTTATACCCATTAGCAGTCACTGTAAAGGAGTTTCTCATTTTTAATGGGTAGATATGACCGTGTTTCTATATTAATTGGAAAAACCTCAGAGAGAAACATGTCAGCCATACAGGAGAAAAGCAAGTAATAGATGATCAAGCTCTGTGATGAAGAGGAAAGGAATGAAATCCAGAACACAGAGATAAAAACTGGAGTGAGGGAACAAACAATACAGTCTTGTATGAGACCAGAGAGTCAAGGCAACCTGGAGACTGCTTATATAGGTAAATCTGCACAAATGAGGTGAAAAGGCAACAGGAAAATGTTAGTACCAAGAGTGATATAGTTATGTAAATATCTAATAAAGTGATTGATGGGTGCTTAATAGATGCTCAATAATAATTATTTCTTTTTCATATTGTTTTTCTTTTTTCTCAGCAGCAGAATATTAGGTGTAGAAAAAAGTTGAATAGGGAAGATGTGTGTGTGTGTGTGTGTGACTGTAATGAGAAGAGCAAGATAGTGAAAGAGAGAAGTGGATAAATGTATATATCTAGTATTCAAAGCAAAGTAGACTAGACTTATTTCTGTGCAGTAGTATAATTTTACTTATTTCTACTTACTACTATATATTTAGTTCAATTTGGAACACTTAGACATCTACACAGTCATATACACAGACAAGTTGTGTACATACAAGTCTTTTATTCACCTACTACTTGAGAAGAATTCAATTTCCCTTGAGAAAGTTATATGCTAGTGTGAATGGTTAATACATATGGCACAGAGTGATCATAAAAATAATCTCTCTATAAAAAAGGCACTAAACAATAGAAATAATAACCATAAGAGGAGGAAGAGTAATCAGGAAAACAGCCTGCAGCACATTAAACTTTTATGTTGTTTTTAATTTTTAGAAAACAGCTGGGTTATCAATATACAACCATGTTTGCATTTGCATATGTCACATACCAGAAAGAATTATTTTTCAGGATGAATAATTTTTTTGAAGTACTTGTGACCCCCCCCACAACAAAAAGACGTATTTTTATCTTTAGCTTTTTACTCTAACGTCTCTTTACTTCTTTATTTCTCTGTCTTTTCAGCAAATTTTTTTCACCTCTTCTTTGACCTTTATCAGTTTTAGTGGTTCTATTTTCCTAGCATTACATATTTTATAGAGGATGATTGTTTTCTGATTATTAATTCTGATTTTGATGTATTTATTTGTCATTCCTTATATATCCTATTAAATCTTTCAAACACTATAAAAATAACCTAAAAAACAGGGAAAGAGGATCAAACATGTTTACTGTTATTTTGTTAGCTTGAGATAACATTAGTTACTTAGGAGTTCAGGTTCACACCTCTTCAAATCTGTGTCATCACACAACCACCACCAAAGCACCAGTGACCATCCACCACGGTCCCACAGTCCCTGGACCCTCTCTGCCCTTTGCTTCCACCTCCTCACTTCATCTGTTACCCCACTTCTACAGACGGAATTCAAGGATTTGTTTAGGTTTGATTTTATCAAAAGTCCCTTTACATGCTGAATGAATCTGAATGACATCATCCACTTGACTTTCTCCTTCCTGACTTCCTTCCTCTTAGCATAATCTCCTTAATTTCCATCCATGTTGTCACAAATGACAAAATTTCATCATTTTTTTGCAAATGAACAGTAGTCCATTGTGTGTTTATGCCACATCTAGCTTCATTCTTTTGCATGTGGCTGTCTGGCTTTCTCAGGACCATTTGTTGAAGAGACTTTCCTTACTCCATTGTATGCTCTTTGCTCCTTTGTCATCAATGAACTATTCACATAGATGGGGGTTTATTTCTTGACTCTCAATTCTATACAGTTCATCTGTGTGTCTATTTTTATTCCAGTCACATACTCTTTTGATTACTATAATTTGTAAAATTTTGGGCATGTGAAACTTCCATTCTTTTCCCCTCAGGTTTGGCCATTAAAGATCTTTTATGATTCCATACAAATTTTAAGTAATGTTTGTTCTGTTTCCTTCAAGAAATCCATTGACATTTTGATAGGAATTGCATTGAATGTATATTGCTTTAGGTAAGAGGTCCTTTAGATAGTGTTAATTCTTCAAATCCATGAGCCCATAATACCTTTCCATTACTTTATTTATTCTTCTGTTTCTCTTCACAGTGTCTTAAATTTTCATTGTATGAGTCCTTCACCTTATTTCTTAAGTTTATTCCTAAGTAATTTTTATTTTATGTACTTGATTAATTTCATTTTATTGATTAATCTCTTCTAGTTTATTGTTTGCATATTAAAATACAACAAATCTTTGTATTTTGATTTTATAGCCTGCTGTATTATTGTTCTTTTGTTAGATTTATCATCTATTTCTATCCTTCCCTACCTTTTCATTTTTTCTTCCTTGCCTAGTTGCTCTAAGACTTCAACACTTATGTTGAATAATAATAGTGAGAAAAGACATTGTTATCTTTTACCTGCGATCTTAGAGAAGAATATAGTTTTTTATATAGAGACTTTATTATATTGAGATATATTCTTCTATCCATACTTTTTTGCATAAATGTATGTTGAATCTAGTCAAATGTTATTTATGCATCTATTGATATGATCATATGATTTTATCTTCCCTTTTGTTGAAATGTGTTATTTGATTTGCATATGTTGAATCATCTGTATCCTTGTGATGCATCCAATTTGGTCATGATATATTTTTTAAGTGTATTGCTAAATTTGATTTTCTAAGATTTTGTTGAGACCTTTCTTTTTAAAAAAGAAAAATTAGACTAACTGAAATCAGGATCAGATATAAGAATGAACATTTTTAAGAAAACATATCTAGACTTTCAATTCACAGAATAATTTATGAGTTCAATATGAGTTCAATTTAATAAAATAATTTCCCTTTTCTAAAATATATATTTTCCTTAATTTCTTTAATACATTTAGAATACAGTTGTGTTTACAGTCATAGTTTCTAAACCTGTTCTATATTCTTATCCAAAATTTGTCTTTTAATTCTCATATAATTTGTATTTGCTATGTTCTGAATTTGAGAGCACAATTAGCTATCCCTTAGTAAAAAGAACAATTTGCTGATGGAGGTTTTATTCAGCAAAAAATAATTTATTTAAGTGTATGTATAGTGATGTACTCTGAGTGAGATGTGTGTACTATTATGCACAAAGGAGAAAGCAGCCAACCCAGATTGAGGTAGTAATAGCTGCCTAACCATAGTCCTTTATTTATTTATTTTTTTTAAAGATTTATTTATTTATGCACACAAACACTCGGGGTACAGGCCAGAAGTGTGGGGGGGTGAGAGGATTCACCACAGAAAGCAGGGAGCAGAACAGGCAGATCAACCGAAGCACACTGCTGAGGGGAGCAGCGGGCACAGCAGGAGAGGTCTGCTGCACCATGTGGGTCACCTGCCTGGCCGGCGGCAGGGATCGAACTCGCGCTGCAGTGGCTGCGGTTTGCTTGATATTGCGTTGCTTAACCCACTGCGCCACCAGGGAGGCCCCACCATAGTCCTTTAAAAATGAGGAGTTACGTAGGTGAAGGAATAAAAAGGGTAGGGAAATTCAAAGTCCAGGGGACAGCATATGAGATAGAGTATAGTATGATTCTATTTCTGGATAAAAGCATGTGGTGAGTGAGGAAGTCATGAGAAAGTGGTGATGAAGAGCAGTATATTGATGATAGCTCCAAAACATATTTGGAAATCATTTATGCCTGTCTGTCATTAGTCTAAACCACCATGATTTCTTCTTGGGCTAGCACTAGTAGATCTATCACCTATTTCTATCCTTCCCTACCTAAAATCCGGAGTTACCAATGTACTATTTAATAATTAAGTTATATCTTTTCACTTCTCTATTGAACCTTATTTTGTATTAAACATAGAATTAAATCCTACTTGATTCACATTACCTTGCCCTTTATTAGCTCTCTAATCGCATGCCATGATATTCTCCCCCTCGCCATGTGTCTGTCATATTGACTTCCTCTATGCTCCTGACCATGTGAAGGCTGTCACTGACCTAGTCTTTTGATGATGGCCATTTTCTCTGACTCTCCCAGATTTTCACATGTTGACTCTCATCTGTGCCTCACTTAAAGGTCCTGACTTCAGCAAGGTCTTGCTTTCATATATCTGATCTAGTTATCTTATTAATTTAACCTTAAAAATAAGGTATGTTGTATTTTCTATATAATACAGATGCTTTGAAATCTATTAAAGATTTGACTCATGTTGGGTGTAGTCAGTTTTCATAAATGTTCTATGTGTACTGTACAACAGTGAGTTGTACAATTTTTAGGAGTAAAGCCCATTTTACATAAGATAGTGAATAATGGGAAGTAAGGGGTATAATCAGTTAACATAGTTTTAAAATTTGTTATATTTATCCTTAAACTAAGCAATTCAATACTGATTTTTTTTCTTGCACTTGTCTTTTTATATTTTTTTCAATATCTACTTTCAAGCTATCAGTTCTCACCTCTTGTTACTATGTCAGTGAATTTACCTTTTAGGCACGCCTCCTTCTACTCTATAACGAATTATGTCTTAGATGTGATAGCCAGAGAACCCAAATAACTAGATTTGATGAACTAAGTTAAAGGTAAAATAAATAGGTTTTGATTACTTTACCAGATATAAAAACATACAATACAGTAATCAAAGCAATGTGTTTCATTGTTCCACTCTGTATTCAGTGGAACAGAATAGAGCTTCCAGAAATAGATCTATTCCACATAAGAATATAAATGTATAATAAAAGTGGTGTTTTAAATTACTGGGAAAGAGCTCCTATGTGATATGTGATGTTTGGACTACAACTAATTGTTTAAAATATAAATACTAGTTTCTTTCCACAACCTGAAGTATAAAGCAATTCAAATGAGTTGTACATTTGTTTGGAATAAAGACTTTATTATATAATATATATTATATATAAAAATAAAACTATAGAACTTAGAAGATAATGTAGGTGACATAATCTTGGAAAGGAGAATGCCAATTTTGTAAGTTAATATCAAAACCAAAATCATTAAGTAAACTGATAGATTTGAGAGCAGAAAAACCAGTATTTTTGAATATCCAGAAGAACAACAAATAATGTTTAAGGAACAGATAATTCGCAAAAGATGAAATACAAACTACAAATGAAAAGTAGTTTACCCATACCAGTAGGCTATGAAATTTAGTTTAAAATGAACAGCTCTTTCCCTATTAGACTAAAATTAAAAATACTAGTTTTTAAAATATTCATAAACTATTTATTTAGAATGTTCACTGAAAGGAATAATTGAGCAAGTGTGCAAAGAAAATTATATAATTCAATTCTATATTGTTCATAATGGCAAAAAAGAAAAGGCCCTGCATAAATGTCTAGTAATAATAGAGTCGGTTAAATAAATACTGATAAATCCATACAGCAGAATGTTATGCATCGTAAAAAATATGGCCATATGTATTGTCATGGATCTATGTTTTATCACATTATAGTGATAAACAGATCATCTTATGAAGTACATAAAATAAAAATTTTATTGTGTCTGTATGCACATATGTGTGTATTTCCAAGTCTGGAAATAAAGACCACAAGGTGTTTATGGTCATTATTTTTAGTGTGTGGGATCATAGAATTCTTTCATTTGTTTTTTTCTGTATTCTGAAAATTGTTTCTCTTTAAAGCTGGGGGAGCATCTACAACATTTCTCTTTTGAGGTGGAAAAGTCTCTGCTTAAAAATCTGAATGAGTAGTGTCGGTTAACAGGATGATAAGGATACTGATTGCACTTTGGCTGTTTGAAGGTCACTTTCTGGGTTTTAGCCATGTTCAGTATTGCTAGTAATGTCTTTATATAATGATCTTTATGGAACTTCGATAAACATGAAGTAATTTATAATTTCTTCTTAGCTCAGAAATCAGAGCCCCATCCAATCTCTTAATTTGTTAAGCCACTATCACTATCCGTACTTTTTTTTAAAAAAAGATTTATTTGTGCATACAAGAGCTGAGGTACAGGCCAGAGTCCCGGGAGGTGAGAGGATTCACCAGAGACAGAGTGGGGAGCAGAACAGGCAGATGGACTGAAACACACTGCTCAAGGGAGCAGCGGGCGAAGCAGGAGAGGTCTGCTGCGCCATGTGGGTTCCCTCCCTGGCCAGAGGCAGGGATCGAACTCATGCTGCAGCTGCGGTTTGCTTCATAGTGCATTGCGTAACCCACTGCGCCACCAGGGAGGCCCTACAATCCATATTTTTCTAGCAACTGAATTTTTATTTGTTCATTTTCCCATCATATTTGAATAAGCCCAGAAATATCAGTTCTCTGTTTAGGGAAAATATCTTAACTGTATCACTGTTAATTATAGTTCTTGTCATAATTTTCTAAAAGCAGTAAGAATCTTGACCTAAAATGCATGAATCTTATGTGTCTGAGCTCATTACTTTGTTGTGTGTGTTGAAATAGTTATATAAAAAGATTTAATAATGTATTATCTAAGCAATGTATGTTAACTGTAAAAAAAATAAATAATGAGAAAATATTAAGTAAAACAGTAGAAATCCCTCATTCCCAAATTTGGACATTTAATGAATATGAAATTCAAGATTTAACAGTCAGATGCTGAAGTCTAGCTGTGACAGTTCTCATATAACATAGTTTAATATATACAGGGAAAAATATCCCATCCAGAATTCACTACCAGAACTCACTAATACTCGAACCCCATCATTAGAGATCATTTATGTGATTACAGAATTTTTTTAACAGTCCTTCAGCTGTTTGTGCATAGGGTTTGATAATAGATTTTGACAAAAAGGACAGTGTGCAGGCACAGCACAGGGAGTGAAGC
Source organism: Galemys pyrenaicus (assembly GCA_019455555.1). Taxonomy (NCBI): domain Eukaryota; kingdom Metazoa; phylum Chordata; class Mammalia; order Eulipotyphla; family Talpidae; genus Galemys; species Galemys pyrenaicus. The sequence continues at coordinate 358,359 of JAGFMF010011634.1, forward strand.
AGACATTGTGGAGGGTGTGCAAAGGCAGATCCTGGGGGTTGGGCGGGAGGGTTTGGAGGTGTGAAGGTTGAAAGATGCCCTGCAGGTAGATGTTGCTTAGCAACACCATTAATATGAACAATCTTGTTTTATGCTTTTTCATCTTGCACCTTGCCATCAGACTTTCTGTAATTCCTCTGGAAGCATCGTTTTCTCCTTTACTTCTCAAGCAAGTGCAATGTTATTTTATGTTTCCCTGAGTTCCGAAATTAAAGTTATTTAACACATGGAACTCATGCACATACATAGATGGGTAGCAAAGAAGGGAAGGCGAGCCGTAACACTACTCAATTCGAAGAATAATGTCTTTTAACATAAAAGTGAAGCCTGAAAAGTTTCCCTAAGTTGTGTTTAGTGTCAGTGGTTGATTTTCCTCTTCCAGATTTACCCTCCAAATGCTCTTTTAGCAACACATAATCATTTTGAGAAAGTCTGTTTTCCAAAAGCAGCAGCAGAGTGGTTAAGTTTACATGACCCCGGTTTCATGACAGCAGTAGCAAATCAGATATCTTATCCGAGGAAAAAGCATTTTTGGCTTAGGATTCAGTCACTTTCATGGTGGGAGTCAACAGCTTATTTCAGCTCTAACACTACTGCAGAACACTGACTGCAGTGAATCTTTCAGAAAGCATAAACACAATTGGTATTTATAGCATTGTTAACATTTGTTAAATAGTTGAGGGAATGGTCTGTAAGTCTGTTTTAAGCAGGTGGGGCAGGAATCTTATGACTACAGTGAGATTTAAGAGTAGGATAGGACAACATGATTACAATGATTGTAGCAGTTGAGTAAATTTAACAAGTATTGAATACAATAAGTTAAGACTTCATGCAGCCATGATTCAGAGTGTTACAAAAATAATCCAGAAGCATCTCTCGCCAGAAGTATGTTACACAGATGGCATATTTGACACAGTGCAGGACAGGAACTGTACAATGAAAAGCCAAATAAACGGTAAGGATTAGTCAAGATTTAATTGAAAACCTACATAAAAAATATACCTTGAAATTATGCCAGACTTTCTTATATATCAAAACCACACTAATCAAAGTTTCCTTTAGTCAATTAAATGAACTAAAGTTGTCAGTAAAGTTAATCTTTCTATTTTGCCAGTTGTTATACCTTTTCAGACTTCTTAGTTGAGTAGGTGTGGCTAACCTACACATCCATGGGCATAAAGAAGGCATGAATGTGTAGTGGTTGTCATCTGTGTCCGAGGAGTTCATTCCGTTATGCGTGGCTTGTGTCACGAACCTCTGCTACATCTTCCTTTCAAATTGAGGGGGTGAGAAGTAGTCTAAAATCAAGTGAGAGAATTTCATTCTCTAAATCTTAAACTAAATACAAGCATTTAGGAAGATTTAAATTTAAAAAAAATGCATACTTGAGAAACCTGTGTAAAATTATTTACAAGTATGACACATTTCTAAAAGTTTGGAATAAGAAATTGTTTTCCTTTATTTCTAACAAAGCTAATGAAATTCACTTTGAATATCATTAGATTGCTTTTGGTTTTCACTGCTAGTAAATAGAAACAACAGAACTATTTAGGAACAGAATCTGGGAAATACTTGTGTCACATGCAGATTTTATATTAAACTTGTAACAGTTAATTTGTTGTCTTACCTACCTCTGTCCCTGCTAGTAATAGGAATGTGTGTGTGTGTGTGTGTGTGCGTGTGCATGCTGCGTTGTCTTTCAGGCTCTGTTATTTCAGGCTCCTGTCATCTGATTCCTCACTGTCCCTCATTTCAGTGTTATTACACAGTGGATGTTTCTAAATATGATTGTGACAGTAAGCTAAGTGATTCTCAGCAAATGTATGACCAAATGACTTCTTTCCATAACATAATTTTAAGATATTTGTCTGGTTTTGAGAAGTAATAGAGCCTCCCGAGTGTAATATATTAACTCTTCCTGATTTTTTTCCTTAGAACTTCTCACTGTTTGCCTCTTAGCATTGGCAACCTCTTTGAAGCAGCATTCCACTTATTTTTCCAGGCAGGCTGCTTTATCTACTTCAGTAGCTAGAGATGGAGGTGTTTTGAATGAGCACATCAGTGTTCTAGACAGAGATACTGTTTGAAATTATCCATGAACACAGTGCCCCTGAACATTACTGAGTGACATTTGTTTCTGTTGGTTGTGTCTGCTCTGACTAGCTGGTTTCTTTCAGATTGGCAGCTGGGATTATGCTGCAGTAGATGGACAGTTACAAGAGTAGAGATTGTAGTGAGCCTGGGCTGGGCCTCAATTTAAGTGGCTGGAATGGACGGGCTCAGTTAAAGGCAAGAGTGGGAAATCTATACATATTTTCACAATTTATAATTATGAATGTCTTACTTTTTTTAGCTACTTCTCTTTCTCTTTGCTCTTTTTGGACAGTATACCATTATAACATGCATGTATATGCCTCCAAATGGGGTATGAGCACGGGTGGTTTGGTGGAGGGAAATCAAAAAACAAAAACCATCCACAACAATGATTGTTACTTCAAAAATATATTTTAAAAAACTGTCAAAATATCTGGTAAGTTATATCCCATCATAATTCCAATTGTGTGAAGGACAAGAGGAAAACTGGCACAAATAATGATACGTGATATATAACATTAGAAATCAGGTTTGATCGCTTCTCGGCCTTTTGGCTAAGATCAAGTGTAGAAATCAGGTTTGTGTTAAAGTGACTCTTTAAGTCTTAAAATACTAGTTAATTCAAAGTTCAAAATATGCAGTCTTGTTTGGATTTTAAACCTCTGTTGGTGAAGATTTACTCTACAATATGAAGATAGCTCTTAATAACTTCAGAAAATTTTATTAATAATTGGCATGTTTTTTTCACAATAAGTAATTTTTTTCAATATCTGTATCCCAGTTTTATAGTGCTTTTATATATAAATATAAAGGGGTAAAATGCAGTTTCACAGTTGTGTGCTTAAAGTAGCGATCATATGTATTTATCTTAATTGCATCCATATGTTTAAATTACTTTTTCCCCAAAACCCATATTAAAATAAAATTTTACAACTTTTGTGTTGGTTACTAAGTGTTGTGCTGAGTTAACTTGTTTTCTCTGTTAGATTAAAAAGACTAGTTCAGAGAGATTCAAGTAGGCATTGCTAAGTTGAAGCCAAATACCACATTGTCATTAAGCAAGTCTGCTTCCCTTTACTGTTATTTCTTTTCCTTTTTCTCCTGTTCATATCATCTATTGTGTGTATCTGTAGTCTCTGCATATACTCTGTCTTCATATATATATATATACATATTTGATATATATATGTATATATATGTACCTAGATATAAAATCCTGCAAGTATGCACTTGTTGGCAAAGAAAACAGTAGCTTGTTGAAAATCTTTTCATAATATTTCCATTTGGAAATCCATTAATAAATTCTCTAGGTAATATTTGAGATGCTGTTTATAAAATATAAATATGTGGTTTTACTGGAATGTCTTGAAGTATTTGCATAGTCTTTTTATTACAATGTATTTCACCATCTGGAATGTTGCCTGCTGAATTCAGGTTTTATTTTAGAAAGTAGTAACAATCTATTTATAGAAATAATGGGGAATTGATGAATAAGAATGTTAAGTAATAAAATAAGCTTTTTAGTAGAAATGTTTAATATAATGTTTTATTCAATACTAGGCTGCTTTGTAATAGTTACAGGATTATATCTCTTAGCTGTATTATTTGATTGTTGACTTGAATGACCTTTCACTCAGCAAGTAGTTATTGAGCACCTACTATGTGTCAAACCTCCTGCCCCCTACCCCACCAAGCACAGAAATAATTTTTTTTTAAAAAAAGATTTTACTTATGCATACAAGAACTGGGGTATAGGCCAGAGGTGTTGGGGGTGAGAAGATTCATCAGCGAGAGTGTGGGAAATGGAACAGGAAGACTGACCGAAATATACTGCTGAGGGGAGCAGCGGGCAAGGCAGGAGAGGTCTGCTGTGCCATGTGGGTCCCCTCCCTGGCTGGGGATCAAATTGGCGCTGTAGAGGCTATGAACAGCTTCACAGTAGAGCTCTTTAACCTTGTGCCACCAGAGAGACTGAAAGCACAAAAATACTTGATGATCAAGGAGACTTATCGTCTAATAGGTAAGACTGAATTTAAACCGGTAACTGGAATATTGGATAAATAGATAGTAAGGTCTGTGTATGTTGCTCTCAGAACAGCAGGCTGGGACAGCAACAATCTAGATAAAATCAAGAAAGAGATTTCCCAGAGGAAAGAGTAGACTGAGCTGTCTTAAAGAATGAAAAGGTGCAACCACACACAGAAAAAGAATAGGAAAATAGGAGAAGAAAATATATACAGTGGCAGTATGACACAGTAGTCTCATAGAGAGTCTGAGAGACTAGGTCTTAGGGTATGAGACTGAAAACATAAGCAGCAGATACATTACTGACATTACAAATCTTAATTATGATTAGTTGTAACAGTTATTAAATGCCTGTTTAGTCCTGACCAGGGACTGTGTTACTTTTAATATATTGCTGTGATTATAACTTCAAACACATATTTGTGGCATACTATGTGTTAAGAACTGTTCTAAGTACGATCTTCACAACACAATAAAATTACCAGTATTAATCTTCGCCAGATGATGAAACTAGACACAGGTCAAATAATTGACTAAAATCATTCAGTTCATATGTGATAGAGGTAAGGTTTGACCTGAATTAACCTGGCTTCATTGTCTCCATGCTGTGTTGTTACCCCATAAGGGATTCAGATGAAAGGACTTTAACTGGAGAAGTTAAATGATCAAATTTGCAACTTTAGGGTTGCATATCTCCTTGCTAGTGCAGGTGATTCATTCCCTCCAAAGAAAGATGAAGGCTGCTGGTTAATGTTGTAATTTTTGATCAATGAGTGATATGTTTATTATCAGTGTAGTCTGCAGTAGAAGTAAAAAAACAAAACAACATTCTTTAAAGGCAATAATACACTTTTAATTTGCAATGAATCTTTTTAGCACATTGCTTAGACTGAGACCCCTTTAAGATAACCTGAGGACAAATGTGTTAATAATTGTTGAAATTGACTAATGACTACATAGGAATTCTTTATCCATAAAATTTTAACATAAACAAATTTTGAAAAGATATAACCTGGGACCAAAGCTCTCCAAATTGGTTCATTGGAACCAATTTTTAGGATTTTCCTTTAGAGTTCAATAAACTACCCTGACCAATTTAGCTTCCTGAGCCTTAGAACTATATGTTTCCTATGATTTCAAATTTTCTATCACTTTGTACAAAGATCTGGAGGAAAAATGGAGAGTGATGCATAGAATTCCATGGGACTTTTTCATATTACTCATATTCCACCAGGATTCTCACTAGTCCTTAAGAATCACTGCTATAGTGAGACACTGGATGTCATCATATTCCTCAGGTGGGTTGAGGACTGAAGAAATGAAAATAACCACCTTCAGTGACATTTTCAGAGCTACCCTGAAAGATTCCTTTAGCCTCTTTGTAAGAACAGTTACCATCCTTCACTTCTCCACCCTTACCCTTACCCCATTTGTCCTCACGAAAAACTATGCTCCTCTCCCAAGCTTGGTTTGTCCCTAGTACAACTGTAGATGAGGCACAAGAGATGAGTGTGCTTGCTATATAATTGGCACTCAGCAAACTTTTGTTGTATGAAAACCGTGTGCAAGGTACTGTTCTACCTGTTGCGCACCATGTTCTGACAGTGTAGTGTGTTTACAGTGACAGATAAGTAATCTACTGAAACTAAACAACATTACAAGGATGCTTGAATCAAGTCTGTAATCAACAAAATATGAGATTTGGGAATTATTACACCAACAGGGTAGAACTTATCCCGGATTTTCTAGAGAGGAGTAGGACATAGGCAGTTGAGGATGGGAATGACTAATCTGGGGTGGGGGTGGGAGGCAGTCAGTGACACGAAAGAAAATGTAAGGTAGAAATGGTTGGATTTGTCAACCCAGCCTGACTGAAAAGGATCAGCGTTCAACAGAAATGGATGAGGAAATAAAAGAGAGATAGAAGACCTTAATTGCCTGGTGTTTGGCCTTTAAAGACTCAGTATTTATGCTTTTGATTAGGGGAAATTGCTTAACGGAGAGTTGGGAAAGCACGATTCTGCAGGACAGGCTGAAGGAAAAAACTAAATGGAGAATAGCTTCACTATTCTCTAAATTATACAAGTGCAAATAATTTTTTTCTTTTCTTCATTACCTGTTGATTTTGCCTTTCACATACTCATCCCTTTCAAGCTTCCATAAACATTGAGGGATACACTTACTTATGTTTGGGGCTGCTCTCTGACCCTTCAACGAGATCTTTCTGTCTCTGGGGACCTGGCCCTGCAGTATATTTTGAAATCCAGAGTCAGATTTCAACTGCCTGCAGTGTGTTCACCTTTATCATTATAAACGCCCAAAGCATCCCTCTCTCTCCTGTTTCAGCTGTATTTAATGAGAATCACCCTGAATCAAATTTAATAACATAGCACTGTATTTAGTGCTTTTCATGTGTTAGCTACTGTCTGTTTTTTATGTAGTATGTAATTTTCTAAACTATTCGGTGAGTTAGGTATTTCTTTATTGTCTGGTTGGGGAAACAGCAGTTAAGCTTCTTGTTCAAAGTTACTCAGAAGCTAAATGGCAAGTCAGGTTAGCACCATCTGACACCACAGGCCAACCGCTCAAGTCAACAGCTCCTCTCTCGCCTGCCTCTTTTAATGTGGGCTGCTTCACAGGGGTCACCAAAGGCAGCAGCCAAGGGAGAGGGCACTGACTTTGCTAATTGTTCTTAAAAGAGTCCTAAGGTTCACATTCATAAACTCAGTCCTTAAATCTATCTTAACACAGTTGTGCTCCTACCTCCTCCTTACTATCTTCAGGCCTCAAGTTGACATTTTGTGATTGTCTTTTCTTACTCAAGATTGTCCTTATTGTTGATCATAAATGAATTTCACACCATCAAAAAACATCTTAGCTATGTTCTGAAAATGACCCTGGTCCTTATTCCTCACTTCCTATTGACTCCTTTTTCTTGTTCAAGTCTAGTGAATCCTTGAATACACAATTTAAATTCTTCTGTGTGTTATTTTCCTTACCTATAAAAGGGATCTAGTATGGTATTGATGTCATACAATTTAAAGATTAAGTGACATAAGATAGTAAAGTATTTAGAAAAGTTCTGGCAGATAGTGAATACCAGGTTAATGTTTGTTATTAAACTGGTCAGCAGCTTTAGTGAGTATTTGTGAACTGCATATTGAGGATCTAGTCTATGTCAAGCACTCAGGTTTTTTGCTTCCATATTGTTTAACCCTTATTTTAACACTTTGAGATGAGTAATACTATTATTTACATTTTACTGGAGAGAAAATTAAACTTAGGTTAAGCAACTTACCTAGATCAGCTCATAAGTGATAAACATTCAGAATTTGAACATGGTCTGTTTGATTTCAAACCTGTGCTGCTTCCACTTGCCACTCAGCTTTCGCAGAGATGCTTTCCAGTCTTCCCTGTATAAGTATGTCATAAGGTGTACCTTAAACTTAATAAACTGACAACTTTAAACTTTCTCAGTAGTCCAGGTACATTTGCCCTGGAATGAATTCTTCAGTGACAGAAACACTGAGACCCGAGAGTGCTACATCTGTGGTAGATGATCATCGAATGCTTGAAGGAATGTATGATATCACTGTTTCATTCAGGGTCTTTATAAAGGTCTACTAGTTGTGTCCTCATCAAATAAAAAAGAAACCAGTGACAATAACTGTTTTCCCTTGTTTACAATTTATTGCCTACAGAACCTATAAAATTAGAAACCCATTTTCTTAGGGATTAAAAAAAATGAATATATATTTTCTTATGAACTTGAGAGTTTTTCTCCATTTTTTTAGCCTGAAAATAACTAATTGTTGCATGGCTAATAGAGAAGCCATTATGTGTATATATATTTATATATTTTTTTATAAATTTATATTTATATACTTTTATAAATATATTTATGTATATATTTTTGCTTTGTTTTCACCTCTTTATATATCGTAGTACTTATTCATCAGGTTACGGATCTAATAGTGACAAGACCGGATAAGTCCTTATTCTCATGGGTCTTGTATTTTATTGGGAGGAGGCATACATAAATAAGTAAACAGAATAATTACAGGTAGTGATAGCATTGGCATTAGCAGTTTCCGGTGATGATTCGGAGGTTCCTCTTTTTTTTTTTTTTTAAAGATTCATTTATGCATACAAGAGCTGGGTTACAGGTCAGAGTCCAGGGAGGTGAGAGGATTCACCATTGACAGAGTGGGGAACAGAACAGGCAGACTGACTAAAACACACTGCTGAGGGCAGCAGCGGGTGAGGCAGGAGAGGTCTGCTGCACCATGTAGTTTCCCTCCCTGTCCAGCAGCAGGGATCAAACTCCTGCTGCAGTGGCTGCAGTTTGCTTCATAGTGGGTTGCTTAACCCACTGCACCACCAGGGAGGCCCCCCCGAGGTTCCTCTTGACTGGGAAATAACCATCTGTGCTAGGTGACTAGGAAGAACCATGGCAGGGGAGAGCCTTACAAAGAGTGCATGCATAAATCTTTCCAAAAGAACACATAAACATGTTTCTTATGTTCAGCTCATTCCTGGCTTAACTGTTTGAGCCCTAGACACAACATATAACTTTTACTTTGTTATTTAACCTCCTAAGTTAAAAGACTGTCAGCAATAATGTTTTCTCTTAGGATATGAGTAGTATTATCAAGACATTTTCACAAGTTCTGTGTTTCCTTTTTTCCCTTTTTACTTCACAGGATAAAATGGGGCCTAGAGTCAAAGTAGCAATATGTTTTCTCTGAAAAACTAGGTTTAGTAATCAGGGATGATACAAGCAGGGGGTAAAATGTAAGAAAACAAAGATGAAGCCCAAACAGACAATATGTGGTTGTAATAGATGCTTTCTGTTTCATATCACTGAACAAGATGAGAAAAAGTTTTGCAGGGCTTCATAGGAACAGCTTTCATGCTACCAAAAGATGACTTCACCCTCAATGCCCTTTCCAGGTGCTTAGCTCCTTGTGAAAACACAAGGTTGATTTTCAATATGAAACAAGCCAGAAATGTAGAATGACATTTTAAGGTGACAGGGTGGTTCTATTGCCCCTAATTAGCACCTTTAACCTTCAGACTTGCCATGTCTTTTCCAGGCCATTGAAGCTCAAATCCGAAGTTTTGGCCAGACACCTTCTCAACTACTCATAGAGCCCCATCCTCCTAGAGGTTCTGCCATGCAAGTGGTAAGTGCTTTCTCTTGCCCTCTGCTTTCACTTCTTACCTTTCTCTGAGACTATGCTGGACATTTGTAACAGCCTTTTACTATAATTGGTTCTCCACCAGACCTAGGCCTGTCCTTCCTGTACTGTATTTGTTAACCCCTACCAATCAGCAGATATTATTACATGCTTTCCTAGGTCTTTTGGAAGGTAATCATTGCTCCGGTGCTCTCGCATTTCATCAGTTCATGTTGGTGTTGCAGAATTGAAAGGCTCTTGGTTACCAAGTAATCTCACTATAGGATAAAAAATCCAGATACACACGCAATTAACATTGCACAGTTTGATCCTTTATGTTTCTAGATTAGTTTTGCAGTTGTGTGTATCCTTTGTATGTCACTGTTTTTCAGTTTTGAAATTTTTAAATCAATCCTGATACAAAAGTTACAGTTTCTGAGGATGAGGAATCTCAGTGGGAAAAGAAGAAATGCCATAGAGCTTAGTGGCATAAAACAATGATTTCCATTTGTTATGATTCTGAGGGCAAGGTGGGAATTATATCCTCTCACTTCTGTATACTCACACACTGCTAGGGGATGGCCTGACAGGGCCAGACATCTCCTTCCATCGGGTCTTTCATCGTTGAGGAAGCTATTGGTCCAGGGCACTCCATGGTCGGAGAAGTGTCCAAGAAAACTTCTGCACAACTTCTTGAAGCCTGAACTCCCTCAGTGAGTTCACAACTACATTCTTTTTGCTTAAAATAAGTTAAAAGCCAGCCCAGAATTAGGAGTAGGGAAATAGACTCAAGCTACAAAATAATGTGATCATTCCACTTTTACAGTTCCTGAAATTTCATAGGGCAAATTCTTCAATTATGATTAAAAAGTCACTATAGTACAAATATTGAATTGCATGCTAAAAATAATTTCATTAAAGAATAGATCATGGAGATTATATTTTTTCTTGAATTGCCTCTCAGTAAAGCAGATTCCTTACTACTGTTCTAAAGTAGGGAAGAAGCATGTATAATCTGTTTCCCTAAATACAGTGAATAATTCAAAGTAATTCTGTGTTGGAGTTTAGAGATGGTAGAATAAGGACATTCTGAGGAGAAAGTAGCAGCCAAGAGAGCAAGAGATAGCAATGTAGCCCTTTCTATCTCTGACTCTTTTTTTTCCTTTCTCTGTCTCACCTTTTTGTCCTTTACCCTCTTTGTCATCTTCCATCTCCCAGATTTTCCTTAACCCTTCTTTAGCCTGGGAGTTGTGCATCATCATAAAATGCAAGCATTTAAAGTATTATTTGCATTACCTTCTCCTCCAGGTGCTTCTAAACAGTTGAAATTCGGTTTAAATGAACATAAAGGGTAACTTTTAGTAAGCAGAAGACTAAATCAAAAACCCAACATGTGGCTAGAACAGTGAAAGATAATGCCATAAAAACAGTAAGAGTGATTTATGGTTGAGCCTTGGAATTGTTTTAGTAATAGCTTGTCAGTGAGACTCGGACTGTTTGGTGCTGGCTAATAGACGGTCCTCCTCTGTCCATTGACTTTCGACCTGGGTCACTGCCCAGCCTTGGTTACTGGGGCAATGAGGGAGTCCCTGCTGCCCAGCCACCCTCGCCAGCACAGGATTGTTGGTTCATCAAGAGAGCAGCTTCGTACACCTAAGCTGGGAGAGCTGAGGCAGCACATGCTCACACGATGGCAGGAGACTGTCTTTCCTGTTGACAGTCCTCACAATGGGATTTCTGTACTCCTTTTCAGACTTACGCAGATTCTGTTTTCCAGCTTTACACACATGTGGGTGGGCAAGGAAGTCATGTTAGAAAGAAGCCAGAGAATCAAGTGCGCACTTCACCTGAGAGACAGGATGAAATTTAGATAGTTTCTCGCTTGTACCTTGGGCTTGGCTCCCCAAGGCAGCCAAGATCAAATCAGGGTCTGTTCTGCTCCACTCCCCTGCTCCCGTCACCATTGCACAGACTGGCCCATACACTGGGGTGTGCTTTTTCTTATTTCTAGTGCTCTTCATTCTGTACTTATTAGCCTAGGGTATGATGACGTTCCCGAGGTTTCCTGCTGTTTACCTGCATTGAGAGCTGTAGTCAAGGTGCAGTGTGGAGGGACAGACTGAAGGACAGCTTGTGAGAGTGCCGTTAACGTTCTGGAAGTGGCTTTTGTCCTTGCCATTTGGCTGAGTTGGCCCACTAGAGTCGCTATGTAAACAAGATGCTCTTCCTCAGCGTTAGAGATTTTTCTGTGTTTTTTTAAAGGCATAAACATTGGAACTTTTCAGTTTCAGTATGAGTGGTTGAGCTCAGCAGTTTGAGCTTCCGTCTAGTGAGACTTTATGATGTATGTTATACTCCCATTTTCTCAAAGTTTATAAATTAACTTTAGTAAATATTATTTGAAAAACTATGTAATTGAAAACTAAGTCTTGATATTCTGAAATAACATTCATTTCCACTTCCCAGAAGTTCTTCAAACTCAGCGTACACTGTATTTTGTTTGTTCATTGCATCTCCTTTTTATGCACTTTCACAGAATTCCTTGAAACTAGCTGTGAAAGGTTCTTGGTATGATGAAAATTACTTATTGCTACCAGAGGTTTTGAATATCAAAGACCCAGATGTTTATTGTTTTTACTATTATTTAGTAAATATGAAATATGATAATATATCATATTTCACATAAGTTCTCCACCGACCATCAACGTGCCCGCCGCGCACACGTGCACACACACGCGCACACACAAACGAATGAATATAGCAGGAATTAAAGCCACCTCGTGCTGTGTTAAGTGCATGAGCCATAATATACACCAGGTGTAGTAATTAGCAAGCACACGAAGGCTGCCTATTTGTCTGGTTTTGCTGCTGTTGCTGTATCCCCCTGTGTTTTCACACTATCAGATAGTTGGATTTAATTGAGGCCACATCAGATGAGGCATTACTGACACCTTTAATTGAATGAGCATCCAGGGAGGATTAACTCATAATATTGATTGGCTTTTAGCCACTTGCTCAGAAGGGTGTCTGGGTAGCTTATTAGTTGCCTTTATTTACACCTATATGCAAAGAGTGCAAATAGGAATTCTTAGTGCAATATGTTTTTCTAAGTACTCTTAATAACTTTTTTAAAAGGACTGATAATAAAAATGCAAATGTATTTAATTTTTTATTAGTAGTTCTGAATAAATATGTGTTTAATATATGTGCCTACACATTTACATATACCTGGTGTTTTGAAATATGGCAACAGGAAAGCAGCCAGAAGCACTTTATCAAAGTGTTTCCATTCTGAATGATACTAATCAGCTAGAAAATAGACACGGTAGAAGAGAATTGCTGAAAATGTACAGTGCAATTACTGTATGATAGCGTACTACAGCAAAGTAAAAATAAAGGCAGTAAATCAGGGTGGTGTTCTGTATGTCTTGAATTATGACATATAGGTTGTAGGAATGTTCTAAATCTTTAGTATACTTCAATATTTATTTTGTTGCTAGTTATTAGAACAGTGTTTCGTTTAACATTTTCAGTTACATTTTGCTTTTCAAAGAAGAAATCAAAAGTTTGAGCTTTCTTTTTTTTTTTTCCAAGGAGGAAAGAAATGTGGGTTTTTCCTCAGCTACAGCAAAAAGCAGTGGCATTTGCATTATAATAGGGCAGTATTTATGACTTGGTACACTATATAAATATATTGTTTTTACAAGTACATTTAATTATCCATTGCTTTGAAACACCTTTATAATTAAGTTTGTACATTACGTTTGTAAGTTATTTCTCTACTGTAATAACGTAAGCCTATGTATAACGATTGTTTATAAATATATTTGTTTTAATTATCACTTTATTTAGTCTCAAAATCTTCATGCTAATTCAACAACTTTTGATGATCTTTGCAAAATTACCTTGGCTTGCTGTCATTCCTATTGCCTGCTTTTGTTCCCTTTTTTGTAACTAACACTTAACAGCAATTTGAATGGTTTAATGCAATCTTAATACTTTGCTTATTCAGAATCTAATTCAAATCATTCTTTTAATTTTTCATAGGAGGCGAGGGCTGGGGCAGGAACTAATAAAATATATGGATTTATAAGTGTTTCTGTTATAATAGTCTGCTTTGATCACCAAAAAATTCACCTAAAGCTGTACATGTAAAACAAATCCCAATTGCTGCTTCTGTAAGCCATTCTGCTTGCTGTACTCTCACTGCAACTTGTGTTAACATGGTCTTCCTCTTCTTTTCTTGCACCCTCTCTCTTTGTCTTTTTTTGTCTTTTCCTTGTATATTTCGGTCTTGTCATGCCCACTCAACAGTATCTCCTCCTGCAGAGTCCATTGATGTTCACAGACCAAGCCCAGCAGGACGTTATCATGGTCCTAAAGTTCCCCTCCAACTCTCCTGTTACTCATGTGGCAGCCAACACCCAGCCCGGTCTGACCACACCTGCAGTGATCACGGTCACCGCTAACAGGCTATTTGCTGTGAATAAGTGGCACAACCTTCCTGGTAAGTCAGACTGAACACTGTATAGAGATCTTACTGTAGCCCTTACATGTATTACATCTCAATATTTAAGCTTTTAATTAGTTTGAGTCAAAAAGTTTGCAAGTTTGAAAGTTTTAAAAAGTCATAGTACAAATGTTAAAACAGACTATTCTTTTGCATCTGGTGGGTTGTCTTTGTTTCTTATAGATAAAGCTTATTTCTATATATTATTTTAATATATTCCATAGTCTTCCATAAATAATGTATATTTATCAGCTATTTCCCTTTTTTCCATTTTCTTATTCATCTGTTTGTTAAACACCAACAGTTATCTACCGGGAGACTTTTTATGCATGACATGGTAGGATTTGTTTTGGATGAAAGGAGAAGAAAAGCATCTGAATTTTACAAACAAAATTCTATGATTCTATTTGAATCATAAAACCACCAAAGTTTGAAGAGATGTGATAGTTTATCAAGGAAGACACTGAGCCCAAGGGATGTATGTGCTCAGCATCCTATATATACAGCCAGTCAGTGGCAGAGCCAGGTTCAAACCCAAATTTTCTGACTCAGATTTTATGATCACTCACTGAGGTGCCCATCACAAAGACTCTGATTAGTATCATAATTTTTTAGATATAAATATTTTCCTGGCCAATATTAGAAATGAAATTATGGCCAATATTAGAGGATGGGTTTCAGAAAAAGTGGAAAAGGTAAAAATTAAAGTAGGCATATATTATCGCCATTAAGTCCTTTTCCTCCTTATTCTTCAGGTGAACTTAGAGGTAAATGGATATGCAAATGACATGATTGTATTTGGGGTCTACAGATTATAATTTAAGAGATGTGATGTTTTGGTCCCCTAAATCCCACTCCTCAGAAGGAAAGCAAGCTGATGGTGTGAGCTTCCGAGCATGCCTGAGCTTTCACTTGCTCTGTGTGCAGTTACCTTCCAAGCTTCGCAAAGGCACCGGCAGGTGTGACATCAAGGCCGACATTTGAGGAAAGACAACCTTTCAATTGCTAGAAAGCCCTGGGCCTCTCCACCTCTGTCTGCACTTTAACCTTCCAAAGAACTAGCTCAGCAGGAACTGAGCTGCTACTGGGTCTTAGACACTCCCTAGGTACTGATAATAGCTCCTGGCTTGCCCCTTTGAGCAGGCCTGCTCCCCTGACCAAAGAGCCTGCTTGCTTTGGTATTCTGTTGTTAGGCATTATTTCCCACTTTGAGTTTTCTACTAGTAAGTGATCTCGTACAGTGAATGCCCCTCTGCTGGAGCGCCACTGTGGAGCCTCCGGCTGGCCCAGCTCACACCCCCCTTTCTGTGAGATGAGCTGAGGGACTGCATGTGTTCTAACAGTTCTTTGCCTGTAAAGCTCCCCAGTGTGACTCTTTGTGTTTGCATCTTGTGTCAGTAGTAGTTTCTGTCCCCACCCTCCTCCTGCCTAACACACGAGTCTCCCCCAAAGAATGATAACACATTCTTATGTGTTATCACATAACACAAAGAATGATAACAGATGGTAGTACACAGGTAGCTACCATTCTGCTATGTGCTATACCAACATCTAAAATATTAGGGATCCCTTTTATTAAGTCTGTGCCTCATTTTAGCTAAGTTTGTATAAATCTCATCTCGACTCCTATCTTGTGTTACCTTTACTTGCCAGGATGCCTTGATTTAAAACAAAGATCAAAAATACCTAACAGTTTTTCATCAATAGATATAAAATTCCTGTTACAGTACTTTTTAAAAATTTTAGATTAAGTTATTTTCTAAGAAATCTATGGTTTCCCTAACTGTTGATGAGACAGATAACTCTTATCATTGCTTTTAGTAGTAGCCAGGTCCTGATTAAGAAAAGAAAATCATCTTTACCTTTCTTTCTACAAGAACTTCTAAATACTGTTGTAATCACTTTATGTGTATTAACTCACCTAATTCCCTTAGGATTCAGGCTCATGAACGATATGAAATTGCCACATTTATCAATCAAAATGTCCGGTATTAATAGTTTCATATCTTTTAACCTAAGCTATAGAATCCATTTTACAGATCAAGGAACTGATATACAGGGACTCCGTAATTTCTTTGTCCAGGGTCACACAGGCAGACGGTGGCAGAACTGGGATTTGAGCCATTACCATAGAGAGTTAACCTCCTAAACCTCTTTCATTGACAGTGTTTCTGTGATCAGAGAAGTAAAGACAAATCCTCCAGGTATTGCAGTGTGACTTGGCGCTGGCCTTACTGGTAGTAGACGACACTGTGGGGTAAATGAGAGGCCAGGGTGCGTTTCCCCTGACCATTTCCTGTACCTGCACTGTGATAAAATTACTGGTACATCTGGTAACCAGCAAAGACAATACCTTGGATAAAATAGAGTGAGCCATACAGCTTCCTTCTTTAGCCACTTTAATTTCTTAAAAACACTCAAGTATAATTTCTAATGTTAATATTGCAGTTATTCAGATATATTTAGTAGAATGACCTTCCAAACATCCTTAAAAGCTTGGTATTTAATAATGGCAAATGATGATCTAATGAGTTTTGAAATAATCTAATGAGCTTATTGGAGTGCATCCTGCTTTCTTTTCAAACCCTTCAGGACAGGAATAAAGATCTCCTAAAACCTGATAATATTAAGCGGAGTACTAACACTGATCAGTATTTTAAATGCTCAGGAGCCTGCAGAAGGCAGGTATTTACCAGGCTGATGAATGGCTGAGTCATTTGGAAAAAATAATTGGAAGGGGGCACAGAATTTAACTGACAGAATCACAAATCTGGAAATATCACCTATTCTAGAGCCTTCAGTTTCAGGTTTATGGCATACCTAAGGTTGGGAGGTAGCTAGTGGCAGCTCCTACTTCCTAATACAGTTCTTAACCTCTTTAAGTCCTTCTACCTTTACAGGGAGACAGCCTACGAAGTCTCTTTTCAATTACAAAATAAGTATGCTTGAATCTTAGAACCATTTTGAGAATTGAACAAACTATTCTTAGTATAGATTGATTTTTGTTACTCATTTGCCTCAGAGGATTCCAAATACTCTGGAAAATGGAAGCCATGGAAATGTTAGACATTAATAAAACTTAAAAAAAAAACAAAAACAAAAAACCTCAATCCAGTCTTTAAGAAAATGTTTCAGCCAGATGCACTTAACTAAAACATTTATCTACGGATAGCTTTCTTTATTTTTATTCAAACTTTCAATTGATTGGTTTTAAGTGATGGATGAAACACTAAATGTTCTCTGACTTAGAGCTTTCCCTTTCTCCATCATAAATTGACGTTTTTGTGGATCCTTTGTGCTGCAGCACTCAAAACTGCCTTTTTAAGAAGTAACAAAAAAATAGTATTTGCTACAGTCAGCAGATGGTTGTCACATTGTGTTTTCAGCGCGCTTTACCACTTAATTTTGTTTTGTTGCAGCATCAGAGGTTGCCAGTCAAGCATCTGCTATAGCTTATGGCCTAGGACTGGAGCCACTGCTGATGGCACATATTCAGAACAGCACTAATCTAAAATAAATGTTTAATAAGCTAGCCATAAAAGCACCTGGATTTTTCTTTCCTTAAATTTCACAAAACTGTATGAGGAATTTAGAGGTTGGAAACAATTCTACATAAGATTTGACTTAGGCATTTTAATATACTTTACTATATGAAAATTAATGCTTTCCCCCCCCCCATCTTTTGTGAATTCTAGCTCATCAAGGTGCTGTACAAGACCAGCCATACCAGCTGCCAGTGGAAATCGATCCTCTCATAGGTCTGTCACTTCCTTCTCTCTTTGCGATTCATTAAGCTCTGTATGGTGGCCCTGAAGTGTAGATTACAGTTGTTTTTCACTTGCTGGTTGCTGGGAATGGAATTTTCCTGATAAACCATTTGCATGCAAATTGGAATGCAATGAGCTGTGGCTATGCTGGTATTTCATCAACTCCCCCTCGTTGGTTTGCCTAATTTGAACAGGCCTAGGACTCGTGTCACTGAAAATTAATATGGATGCTGTAATAATGTGTGATTGAGAATGCGCATGAAGTACTGTCAGGATAATATTGGATCTTTTCATCACTCAGACTTGTTGATGAGCAGGAGCGAGGCACGTTATGATGAATTGGTGCACCGGTAATGTGATGGAGCTCCTTTGCTAGGGAAATTTTCATAATAACAGTGGGGTTCTTAGCAGCCCTGTGTTGTGAAAAATAAAACTGTAGTGCCAGGGTTTCATCATTAAAGGAGATCAATCCTTTCTTCCTGGACCCTCTGTTCAATCTGAAGGGATTAATGGGCAATTGCAGAGCAGTTTTGGAGTTGAAATATATTGCCCAGTCAATGGCAGTGTTAAGATATTTGTATTCATTTTCCTGGGGTCTTATAGTCCAATAAATTGCCATTGGAGGTTAAATTTGTTGGGGAGGGGGAGAGAAGGGAGGAGATCAGAAAGAACCATTGGGATGAAATGAGCATCTGCAGCAGATGACTTACAATATTTAATTGCTGTTATGCTCTTTGAGTAGGTTAGGTGAAATCTCTAGTTTAACATTTTTCATCCATGTGGGGGAGGAAATTCAAATGTGGCTTCACTAAAAATGTTAAGTCTTGATGTTAAAGATGATATTCAATAACTTTCAGGCTAAAAACCTTAATTGCCTTGCCACGGGAGTATGCTGCCAGTGTGAAGATCTGATTTACCTTGTCAGTTCCCTGGCATAAAATAAATTTGTTAGAATATTAAAGCTTTTAAATAAGCTGATTTATTATTTTTAAAGTTTGTTCTATATATATCACCTTTTTCATCTTTAAAACCATGATTTCAGTGGAGAACTAAATAGCTGCCATTTGCAGATGAACTATCAGGATGACTAAAATAACCTTAAGTTGAACTAATCCATTTAGCATTTCCCCAATATAAGCAGAAATCTAAGAAGTAACAATCTATTTGTAAAACATACTATTCTGAGTCCTAAATTCTGTTTTGCTTTAATATGCCACATATTAAAAAATATTAAGTGCTCACTTGGTTAAAGTTTAAGTCAGGAAAACAGTAAAGCTCATTTGCTAAGTCATATAAAACATTGTTTCTGAAGTCTGACCTAAAACTGGACAATGCATATCCTATAGTGAAAAGTCTACTTAAATGATTTTACAGTTGTAACCCTTTTGACCAGACATGGGTAAACTTTTTTGGTAAGGGATCAAGTAGTAAATATTTCAGGCTTTGTGGGCCATGAAGTCTCAGACAGCTATTTACCTCTGCTGTTATAGCACAAAAGCAGCCAAAGACAATATATAAACAAGTAGTCATCGCTGTGTTCCAGTAAAACTTTATATGCAAAGTCTGGCATAGGCCAGATTTGGCCTGTAGGCCATAGTTGTCTATCTTCCCTGCTTTCAACTGGTCGTTAGATTGTTTGCTCCTATAGCCCCTAAAATAATTATTTCAAACCATGTACCATCTCATATATTTTTGGGTTGACATCTAAAATTTTTCATCACAAATAACTAATGATAGAGGTTATAATTTCTAGCATATCATATAAAATTCTAAATATAGCAAATGGAATTTAAATATCAAAGTGAGTTGAATTCAGCTATTTGTTTTCAAAAGATACACACAACACTTAAGAGTTAAATATTTTACATTGACCATTTTTTATCTTGAATTTATACTTTTCTATTTCCTGTATATAATTTTATTTTAGTTTTGAAAATTAATGATCCTGTTATACTTTATAACAATAAGAATATATACATGTAAATGTGTTAGGATTTCCTAAGACAATGGAGCTCAGATTTTTAAAAACTAATCTCCGTTGAGTTGTCATTGCAGATATTACTGATACTTACTATAAATTATAAATTTTATTAAACATAAGAAAAATCTGTTATGAAACAGGTCTTTTACACCTAATAGCCATGCCTTAATGGATAAAAATTATTTGTTACTGAATGAGACAGGATTTGTCAGCAATTTTGTCTCATTTTTTATAAATGGAAGCTCTGAGGATTGTTATTCATATAAGAAATACCTGGGAAAAGAAAGAGTTCTGTTTTAACAGTGTCATTCAAATCTTTGAACTCTGAGTAATGTGACAAAATTCATATCGTAATCCTATTATTAAGAGCCATTTTTATAGTCTGTCATTAAATGATCTCTTTAACCATCTATCACAGAAACTTATTTTTAAAGATCAATCAATTGACAACATGATTAGATCCTTCTACCATTTATTGAAAGCAGTGAATTGGAAACCACCTGTCCTGCAGAATGATTTGGTACTGAGGCATTCACTTTTCAGCATCACATCAGTAGTTTGAATTGTCCCTTTATTTAGCTCTCAAGAGGTTTTTTTTTTATTACCCGAGTAAAACACCACAGTAAGATTCTAGATATAAAAGAAATATGCCTTTATTTTAGCTAGCGTAAGAAGAGCATTCAAAAGGGGAGGTAAGGAAGGAAAACTCACAGGAGAATTCTCGGACTAATGTGTTTCAGGCAAGAGAACACATGAAAGTTGAAGAACTAGAAACTGATTTGCTTAAAACCATCTGTGCCTCTGAATCCCATGGGAAACCTTACATGTAAACCCATGCACCTACTACCCCAACCCCAGGTTTGCATGCCCTGATTTGAAGATTCCTTATCTAGACAAATATACCTAATTTGTTAAATAAAAGTACTTTCATTAATCCTTTCATGAGGTTTATTAGAGAAAACAGTTGTGAGATAAAGGGAAAGGCACTTGTGAAGTAGATAGGTTATAGGCTATATGAATTGGATGGATGTATGCATGCATAGATGGGTGGATTTGAGAGGGGGTTTACAATATTAAAAAGTACTATCCTCTTTTTAATTAGCAGGTTTCTAGTATTAGGAAACCTAAATTATATCACACAGCCTCACTGCGGTGCGATACTAGTGGTCTCTGTGCTCCACTATGGAAGGGGGTAGAGGGGAATGACCTCCCTACTAGAATTCTACCCTTTTCATTGCTGCTATAATTTTCTAGTTCATTAATCCCCCCAAAATATGTGAGACCTGCTAGCAAACAGTTGCTTACCATCTGAATTGGTTAACTTCTAAGGTCAGGCGCTAACAGAATTTTGCAGTATGTCACATGTTGCTCTATAGTATAGACCAGAGGGCGTGGAACTTGATTCCTCTGCATCCCGACTGGGTCCCAGCACGACACTGGGGAGTATTCGAATACTCTTTCTTCTGTATTACTTTCTGAGACTTCTGTTAAATTGGACACATTAATTCCGTTTTTAGGTATAATGAATGTAAATATTTTTTCTAGTTTATCAAGAGTGCGTTTGTAGTAGTTTTCTTCCCCACCATAAGCTGAAGAAATGGTGAAAGGAATGCAATAATCAGATGCACAACTTGATTTTATTTTTCCTGTAAAGTTCCTGTTACATCAGATACAATCACATTTATTTAGCAGTGTGATAACCATCGTTTGCATGGGCAAGCTGGTGGTGAAATCATTCTTCGATGATAAGAAACTAAGCTTAATATTTGGCTGGCCATATGCCTTATAAAGGCATCTCAGTGGATGTTCCTGTCCTAATAATGACATCCTGATATTGTATTTCTACAGGATTATTATTCCTCCCAGGTGCTTGATGTTCCTCTGTCTGACCTTGTGCCTGGTGACAGACCCCATCTTAGGTGCTCGTAACAGTGTGAGAACACACTGCCAGACTGTCTTGTTTAATTGCTTACATAAGGAATAAGGACGTGGCAGTGTGCTGTGGTTTGACTTTTTCAATTATAAGTATCTTTAATAAATAGTCACTCTACCTTTTTCTTACATGCAAGTGCAGCTGTAAACAGGGAAATGGGAGAGCACATCTAGTCAAATTAAAGATGTGTAACAGGCAAAGTAGTACATGATGCTACAGTATTTCAGATATACAACATTTAAATTCTAATATCTCTTCCTTGTGACAAAAAGTTAAAGTAATAGATTGTCACAACATGAATCCATTCTCATGACAATAGATGTAATGAGGTTGTCAGAAACACAGACCTAACTGTGATGCAATCAGGAGATTGTAATGTAGTTTGGTCTTGTCCAGGAGCTAGAAATGATGTTCTGAGAATTGTATACCACTTTCAAATTTTAGTATATGATTATTATTTCTTTGCTTCAGGCAAAAATTCGTATTAAGACATTGAATTGAGCTACCCACATTCTTCAAATAATCAGATTTTTTTTCTATTTGTTTTTCAAATATTATTATATGTTATTTTAAATTTATTTAAATATAAGATCACACACCCATACCCTGGAGTGTTTTGCCTCTCTTCCCTCACCCCTAGCCCCAGAATGACAAACTATAGGATTTTTTTGTGTGTAAGTTGATTTACTGGCTTCTTTTTTTTTCTTCCCCTGTTCCCACAGCCAGCAATACAGGAATGCACAGGAGGCAAATCACTGACCTTTTAGACCAAAGTATTCAAGTCCATTCCCAGTGCTTTGTCATCACTTCAGACAACCGTTATATTCTTATTTGTGGCTTCTGGGATAAAAGTTTCCGAGTCTATTCTACAGACACAGGTAACTGTTATTTTCTTCTCAGTGGACTAAAGTTTACTTTAAGTAGCATTGCGAAACTTAGAATGTTTTTTATCTTCCTTCCAAAAAGACAGGATTCTAAACTTTCAAAGTAAGGAAAAGATACTGTTTCCCCTTTCAAGTAATAATCTAACATAGTCCACTCTTACATTAATTTTAGCATGTTTTGAAGAGGCAGTTTTTTCTTGTATGTTTGTCTTCAAGCCTTGTGCTTGCAGAATGACTCATTTTGAAGGCATATCCTGCTGTATAAGTAACCACACTCCCATATATATGTATATTTTAATGGTAAGTGCACATACATATAGGTGTATTTTCCCATTCTTGTATTATTTAAAAGATTTTTTTTCCTTACTGGATATTCTCATTAAGTGTATTTCTTGGTAGTCGATATTTTGCCTCCACCCAATTCTGCAAAGAATCTTGCTGAAAGCTACACTATCATGAAGAAAAGTAGCTGACTACTGATTTTATGTGTGACAGGAACTCTTGTTAAAATATGAAAGTTTAAACCTATATATTCATTTGCATTCATCTCCCTAAGGGACAAACCAAGTTCAACTCAGTATTATTATAGAAGATCCAGTCCAGTTAAATGAATATAAACTTTTGCATATATGATAGTAAGAAATATTGAAAATTTGAAGGTCTCTAAGTATTTTGGAAACTGTTTATGGATGAGGTATAGTAAATCTGAAGTTTAATGTCTAAAAAAATAAAAATTAGATAATAATTCATTATAACTTGATAGTGCAAAAGTAGATATTTCAGCTGAAACAGGATCTATATCTTGTTTAAATGTTGCAGAAATAGGACATTCTTTTAAATTAAAATTTCTAGATAATTAGATGTTTTATCGTAAATCATCTTTCAGTTTTGTTAATCTTTATAAAATGTATGCGTCCATGCTGCCATTTTAGTAACTGCAAGATACTGAAAAATTAATTGTTGGTTATTCAAGGAGATTGTCATGAGTATATTTTGATGATAGTATTTTAAAATAGCTATGAGTAGGATAAAATAGTAGAATATGTACTGTTCATAGAATGAACCCTAGAAGTTTTTAGACATAATCTTATTAATTTTTTGTTTGATGGAATAATTTTCATCCTTATTCTGTAGCTCCAAAAAGAAAGCAGCATCATTCAAGCCTTTTACTGCATGTTTAGCTCTATGAGGTTAATTTCTGTGGAACTTAAAACTCCTCTAGCATCATTCAAAATACAGTGGGGAGGGGCCTCCCTGGTGGCACAATGGGTTAAGCAACAGACTATGAAGCAAACTACAGCCACTGAAGCAGGAGTTTGATCTCTGCCTCAGGCCTGGGAGGTGACCCACATGGCGCCCGCAGACCTCTCCTGCCTCTCCCGCTGCTCCCCTCAGCAGTGTATTTCAGTAGATCTGCATGTTCTGTTCCCTGCTCTATCTCTGGTGAATCCTCTCACCCCTCACCCCCATACCTCTGGCCTGAAACCCAGCTCTTGTATGCATAAATAAATAAATCTTAAAAAAAATACAGTGGGGAGCTTTCCTAAATGTATTTATTATTATAATGAATTTTCTGATTTAATAATTTTGGATTTAATCTTTTCAGTATTACAGTAATGTCAGCATTTGCATTATTGACATCAGTTTGTGCTCCTTTTATGCACTAACTTTCAAACTAAAATTTTTACATCCTCTCACATGATTTTCTTAAACATTCTTTTAGATCAAATTTTTTTTACACTTTAAAAAAATTACTGTTAAATTTACATATAACAAAATTTTCTGGTTACAATTTGTTAATTTTGGCAATTTATAAGACCACGTAATCAAAAAAATTGAAGTGTAAACAGCTCTATTACTCCCCAAGTTTCCTCTGTCTCCCCTTTAGAGTCATTTTCTTCTAAAAATTTTTTTAAATTATATATATGTGTATATATATACACATATATATACATATATACACACACACATTTTTTACATCATTCATCATTTTTGTATAATGCTTGTGTTCTCCTTTCAGGTATAATCCCCATAAAATTCCCACCACCAAGTCACCTGTGAACTGTCACCATAGTCAGAGTCAGTTTCTTGCCCTACTTCAACCTTCTCACAACCACTAATCTGTCTCTGTAATTTAACCACCTCCAGAGTATCATATAAATGGAATCACATATTATGTTAATTGTTGATTTTGACATGAAGTTTTTTTAGATTGTTAACATTCCATCTCTAAAAGAGATGAATATTAATTTTATAAAATAAGGCTAACATCACTTTTATATAATACCAATAATTAAAATAATTCTTAAGTTCACATTGTTCTTTAAAATTTACAGTATTCTTTCATATACATGATATTGTATTAGCCTCACGATAATCTTTGAAACAGATAGAAGAGAGGTCCTGATCCCCATTTTTCACATGAAAGTGAGTAGCTTCATGAAGGTGGCAACTTGTTGAAATATTTTGTGTAATTTAGTAGAATGAATGTATTCCGATTTCATATGTAGCATTAGTTATCATTATACCATGTTATATAGGTATTTTCTGTCAATCATGGGTTAATTTGGAAAATGCTGTAATTTAGAACACAAAGTTCTGGTGTATCTGCCATACTGCATTAGACTTAATAAACTAGATAACATCCCTTCTCTTTCCAAAACCTTCTGCTAAACTGCAACTTTCTTTTAGCTTCATATTAGTAGGGCTGATGAACTTGTACAATAAAATATTTACATTTACCAGGAAAAAGTTGGGAGGAAAAATGTCAAATGACAGTCCTAGAATCTTTCTTAGTATTTTATATGCAAACTCTGATGTTAGTTTTATTTAACATAATTTTATTTAGGATAAGTGTATTTGGTTGGTTTTTTTTTTTTGACAATAAGAATACTTAAATAATTTTTTCCCCTAAATTTGGCAGTGAGGCAAAGGGAAAATTGTATGCTCAATAATATATAATAGCGAAGCTATCACAAGTGTTGCATTCAATTATATCTTAGCACATAAGCCAAAAAAAAAAAAAATCCTTCTCTTATTAGATTTGGGGAGGGGAAAAGAGAGAAACACGGTTGTAACAGAAAATTCTTTAAACATAAATCATGTTTTCGGGACACAACCAGAACAGCAGAGGCAACAATAAAACCTTCCCTTAGCAGTGGGAATTATTTTCAAGCCACATTTTAGATTCAGTGGTGTAGAGTCCTGAGCTTGATTTTTTTTTATTTGTAGCACAGCTGTCAAATAAAACATTAACTAGAAATTTGTTCTGTCAAAAAAGGGATATTCTAGTGCTTGTGGTAATATTTGATATTAGTGTGTGGAGAGGTGGGTTGGTATTAAAGGAAACAAAAAATAAAGGTTGAGGAACACTTATGAGATTATCAGAAAATAATTTACCAAAAAGAGCAGCAGGTGTTTATATGCTATGATTTACTTAAGAGAAATGAACCTCAACCTCATAGCAGTAACAAATATTGCTGAGGAAGGCTGCTAGAAAAGGAAAAAGTAAACCTAAAAAAAATATTTTCCAGAGTTGAACCCAAGGTATAAATCATAGAGAACACCATTAATTTGTATTAAAACATGAAATCCTTTAGGTGTAAGTACTTAAATGTCACTCTCGTTTCCATCTTCCCTGATGCTGTCTGAATGTATTCTATCCTCTCTTCTCACTGGTCCTACCTTGTTCTCTTCTTTTATGATACTTATCACTATTTGTAATCACATATCTGCTATGGTTGTTTAATATCTGTCTTCTCCACTAGACAGTAAATACTACTTGGGCAAGGACCATGTCCCTCTGATTTTGATACAGTATAATTCAATACTTTATTTCTAAATTTGAATGTATTTCTAAATTTAATTTCATAAATGAAAAATAATAGTGATAACTTTTGGGGGAAAAGTTAAAACACTAGGAAATTTTATTTAGTTAATAAACCACTGTGCCCGAGTATACATTTTCCTAACACCGACAAATGTACGGAGTGGTCACTTGGAAAATTCTGCCAATATATTGAATCTATCCCACTTTTGCAGCAAAAGCTTTCCATTTTGTTCTCAAGTGAGCGGCAAAGTAAGCAAGTTACCAAACAGCAGCTACTCTTTCTCAAGCCTTCTGGGTTTCCTCTGTGCCCTGTGCCTCAGGTACCTGTTAGTGGCAGTTACTTCAACTCATCCTTATTCCTGCAACCCAATGAGTTGCTAGGTGTCAAGTCTTAAATAAACTTACTCCAAAAAACCTGTAGTTTATATGCGTTTAGCATTCAGGTATAAGCAGAGGCAGAAGTCACTTCAAATACTTAGTGATCAAAAACATAATCACATTGTGGCTTGTTCAGTTTCTATCAGTAATTAAAAATCCCCTGGTCTTCCATTTTCTAATTTAATAATAAGAGTGTATTCAGCTCCCTAACTTTTGTAAGGCCTCCAGTCTGACCCAATCCATTTCACCACTAATCCTCTCCACCTTTGTTCTTTGTGTAAATTGGAAATGATGTTGAAAATTATTTTTTCAAATTTAATTTACTCTTCCTCTTTTTCATTATTTTATTTTAGAAAGCCCACAATTCTTCTCACCATAATCTTTATTGAACAGAGTTACTTTTTGAAATGAAATGTTTTGATGTCAATTTTAAAGGGTGAAGAAAATCAGATAACATTTTTAGCCGCTGAAACACCTGCTTTGAGTCTTTTTTTATAGGGGAAAGAGATACAGTTTATTAATTTTGAAATTTGAGATCAAAATGAACCTGATTTTAAAGTTAACTAATAGTAGGATATATGTAAGAATGAAACACTGTATTTTATTTTCCATTTGATTTTGATAAAGTATAACTCAATATTTTATTTCTAAATTTGAAGCATCTGTAGTGAAGCTCAGGTTTATTAAAATCAAGGCTTTAAAAATTATTGTAAATACATTTTTAGTTATATTTATTAATATTTCAAAAAGTTAAGTACACTTTAGATACCAATATTTATTGAGTTCTTGAACTTTGGACTAGGTTAATGATTGTGTTCCAAGTTGAACCATATACATTTTTTAGGGACATTAATCTTTTTATTTTCCAGCTTGGTGATCTTTTTTCTTAAACATTTGAATTATACTTTTATAACACCACTGAAAATGTTTTTTAGAAAAAACCCTCATACTACCTTTTCTACCTTTAATGTAGGTTTGTAGATTCAGCAGCCATTTCAAAGAGAAATTTTACTTAGAAACTAGGAATAAAATGGAAGGGCTCTACAGTTATTTAATTCTTTAGACTTCTTGTGTGAATTATAAACACCGTATCTAATTAAGCCAAGATTCTAAAGGTAGGGGCTTTACTTTTTCCTTGACAATTAGGTGAATGATTCATCCAGTGTTTAACCAAAACAAATTTACATTGTAAGTTTACTGGGTTTCTCCCAACCATTTCTGGTTGTTATTGTTAAATAAATTACCATAATCTTAATTTCATTATCACCTCCTGAGGAATTTTCATTCAGAAAATTCAAACAGAGAAAGAGCTGGTTCAAATTGCATCCACAATAAATTAGTCCTTTCATCAAAACTTAGTTCATGTAATTCTGAGCTCTTCAAAGTGACTTACATTGTTCTTTTATAGCTCACATAAAAAGAAGAAATACATGTGCCTTTCAAAAATGTTATTATCACTGTTCAATTCCTTTGTATTGTTCAAAGAAAAAAATTAGGTTGAACTGGATCAAATTTTATTACAAAATCTGAATTAATACAGCTTCATTGTTTTATGGATTACATATTAGTCACTAGAAATTTATTTTTATGATGTCAATTTTAAAGAAAATTGTTCTGTATTTCAGGAAAATTGATCCAAGTGGTGTTTGGCCATTGGGATGTTGTAACTTGCCTCACTCGTTCTGAGTCATATATTGGGGGAAATTGCTACATTCTCTCAGGCTCACGTGATGCAACTCTTCTGCTCTGGTACTGGAATGGAAAAAGCAGCGGGATTGGAGATAACCCAGGCAGTAAGTACAATTTATAAGTAAATTTTTACAAGTGATATACAAGTAGCATTTTGCAATAAATTTACTTTTCATTATGGTAAAAGTGAAACTGACTACTACACAGTTTTAATTACTTTTAAAAGAAAAGTCTAGAAAGCCTCATTTATTAATGTTTTGTGAGCAATGATAATTCAAATCCAAGCATAAATCTCATTTTTCATGGTATAGGTTATCTTTATGATCTGAAAGTGCTAGTTCTTCATTGTAAATGACTGTCACCAAATAAAACAGAGGTGTTTCATTCACAGACTATAAGATATAACAAACAAGAACAATCCTATATTACTTTGATTATTGGATTTGTATTTTAAAAGAACCAAAGAAAAATACTCATGGCACAAACCAGTTTTCAAAAATATACTTTGATTTACATATTAAAAAATAAAACTGGTCATAAAAGGCCAGTGTGGATTATTCAAATTGGCTCTTGGTTTTTCAGATGGGAAATGAAAATCTTCACCAACAGCCTTAAACATCTTTATGAAACTATGCTGAAGGCAGTAAAACAAAAAATGTGTAACCATTTAAAATTGTAATTCACAGAAGGCAAAAAAGGAAGCAGCTACCATTAAAACCAATCGCACACAGCTGCAAAAAAGAAATGGCTTTAGAAAAACACATTAAGAAGTAGGAAAAAACAATTAAAGGGACCACCTGAAAAATGAGAATTTAATTAAAATGATTATGACAACGCTGAAGAGTTCCTGCAATGATAGCTTTAGATTTTTACTTCATAAGGTAGATAATTTTAACTGCTCTAAAATGTTTACAGTTTCTTAATTTAAAGCAAGCTGCAATGTGTTTGGTTGAGAAAGTACCATGTTGTGTCCCATTACTTTACCTGAATACTTCTGCCATTCAGCCCCACGTTATAGGTTTCAGTCCATCTGTCTTGGAGTGGCTTCTTAGGTTGTGCTTATTAAATGTATAACAGTCTTATGACAGTAAAATCCTTTTTGAAGATTTCATCAAAATCCAGTACAGTTTTAACTGAAGAGTATATGTGAAGTCTTTTATAAGAGCCTTTTCTACTTTTTATGTATTTTGTTTGAGGTGATGGGTTTTTATTTAATATCTATAGTTTTTTATTTTTTATTTTATTTATAGTTTTCAGTGAACCTCTAATATCTATTTCTTAGG
This sequence comes from Galemys pyrenaicus, assembly GCA_019455555.1. Classification (NCBI taxonomy): domain Eukaryota; kingdom Metazoa; phylum Chordata; class Mammalia; order Eulipotyphla; family Talpidae; genus Galemys; species Galemys pyrenaicus. The sequence continues at coordinate 387,951 of JAGFMF010011634.1, forward strand.
TTGATCAAAACAGGGATAATTGCCTAGATGGTCAAATAGAATATGAAAAGTAATTTTAAAACCTAGAAGAGAAACATTGTATTGTGAAAAAAATGACAAAGATGTAAAATAATGGTACTTCATTAAAATATTGATATATAAAAAATAAAGAATAAACTATCAAGCCATGAAAAAATAATTTTAAGGCTGTGATGCTGTGGATAATAGTCATTTTGATCAGATCAAACTTTATGTATCCATGTGGAAGGTACACATATATTTCGTATATTTACAAAGGTATCTCCATTATAGATGTATTGACAATGAAATTTTAAAATGTGTAATTTTCAGAGTTTTTGTTTCTCACATTCTCATGAAAAGTACTTCATGTTCCTTTCATTATGGCCCTCAGTTCTGTCATTGTTTCTGGCCTTTGGAGATGAGTGACTGCTTTCAGTTTCTTGTTTTCCTATTTCTGTAAGTTCAGTTGTCGAAATTCAGAAAATTATCTCAGATAAACATATTGGACATTGATAACAAATATACCATTTTGTTACTTATCTCAATATTTAGGGCAAATTTTCTCTTGCTTTAATATGATGTAAAGTGTTCTGTGCATATATACATGTGTGTGTTTTCTGTGCATATATATAACATATATGTAAAACAATCTAATTTTTTTTGAAAGTTGTGGTTTTTCCCTTAACCTAATCACATTCTATATGTCACATGTGATGGTTAGTAGTGTGTATGCTAAGAAGTAGCTAAAGGCTTATGAGCTGTGCTTGCATACAGTTTCTGTTATATTTCTGAAACTCAAGTCTTTAAAAAATTAGAAATATGCAGATTTTCCAGAAGGGAGAAATGTATTTACATATACTTAAATACTTTATAAGTCACCGTAGAGATGCTTTTAACATGCATGTCCTGTAAAAAGATGAATCGAGTAGGACTGACTAGATCCTGGAGTTTGAAGTCAGATATCTAAGTTCTAAGCCTTACAGTGGTCCTTCTGTCTTGTTTGTAAAATGAAAGCAACAATAGTAACTGACTTAAGGTGTTATCGGTAGCACAGGATGCTTAAAGCAAATAAATCACTACACAAGCACCAGCTTGTTGGCATTAGAGTGTATATTATAATGTTGGTTTTTTTATAAAGCACTTCATCTATACCTTCTCATTGTCTGCAATATGGTGGACACTAGCTCCTAATAATGCTGGTAATGAAAAGGAAGAAAATAAACTGATAACATAACAGCACATCTAATAAAAATTTTAGGAAATTGTAATGTATCTTGACTAAATTAAATTACCTTCTCAAAGTGAACTCGTCCTTTCTGGCCTTTTATATTGTCTATGTCCCAATTTAATTTTGCTTTAGCTTTGAAGGATGAATCTGGAGGAGAGACAAATAGGCATATTTTTCATATAATGAGAATTTCCACACATTAGAATAGAAAAATGAACAAGCCATTTCAGCTTTCAAAGGAAAATGATGAATAAAAACAAAGACATTTTTACCGTGTGTGAACTGTGTTTTAAACATTCTTGCAAGCTGTTTCGATTTTATAAGCTTCTGGCTCATTGATGGCTCCACGAAGCAGCGGCGGAAGTCAGAGCTTTCAGATGAGTAATTTTAAGCTAAGCTTACTCCCATACTGCATCTTATGGATGCAGTATAGGTGACCTTTAAGAAATTGTCCAGCTTTGGCACATGTGCGCACGCACACACACAATTGTAGAATGCATGCAAAGTCTCCACTTAAATCTTGAATTTAGAGATTTTTCTCTTTTGAAGAGATAATTGGTAAATGAAAGAAAGCGAGGCTCTTGTTTTTTATGCATTTTATAAGTCTCATTCAAGTATTTAGTATTTTTTATTTCAAAAGTCTTGAGAATTCAGTCACAGTTTTACTTGCTAGGGTTCCATAAGCCTATGTACCCCATTTTCTCCAAATTTAATGTTACTGCTGTATGTGAAGTCGATAACTTTATTAATATTTTTAAAAATCATGTTATTGAATGTTAATATGCACACTGCTTGGGCAAAGTCAGGCTAATTCAAACACCTATGTATATTATAACTTGGGGGCATTTAAAAGGGTGCCCATTTTATTAAATCTACGCCATCTGTGATAATTAATCTCCTGTGCAATGTAATTTTCTTAGTGTGAAGAGGAATAAAAACAGGATTCTGTTTAGTTGTAGATGTAACTTACAAAATTAACCAAGAATAATAGATCTACATGGAAGGTGATCTCTTTGTCCTAGTACTCTTTTGTATTGCAGGACTGGATCTTACTAAATTGCTTTCCTGAAATACTCATTTCCCCTTTAGAGAAGTGCGATCCATACTGTATATTTCCAAATTTTGAAGAAAATATTCCCCAGTGCATTTCAACTGAAATCTAAATACTCTAAACTTTGATATGACCTTACAGACAAGATGAAATGCACTAAATATTTATCAGCTATTTGTATTAATGTCAACTTAAAACTCAATGCTTATTAAGTATTTTTAGGTATCTGAGTAATTTTTTCAAAGCCACAGTTGATAACTTTAGAAGCAATTGGTTGCTGACTGAGGGTGTTGCACAGATTTGTGTGCATGGTATTTCAGCAAAGTAGTTTTCCATTCTCACATTCTGGTTTTGATTTGATTGAAAGGTGGCATTTTTTTTTCCCTTTCTTGCAATCAGACATGCTAATCTATGTCAGCTTTCTCCTTTATGGGAATGGCGTCTACTGAAAAAAAAAAAAAGAGAGAGAGAGAGAGACCTATTTAACTTTTTTTTTTTTCCATAACAACATGATTCTGTTCTTTAAGAATATTTCAGCACCGTTAATTAGAAAGAAGGTTTTATTAACCATAAGGCTAGGCCTAACAGACCACAGAGCTGTTTTTTAAAGTACTGTATGCCATAGCTGCCCTGCTTTTTCTCTGTCTAAAACTTCATTTTGTTGTACGCTCATCAATCACTGAAGTCATTACCGTAAATCCTGCTGTTGTTAATTTTGCTAGTATCACCCTAATGAGACATTCCTGTTATAATTAAAAATGAATTCTAACTTTAAGGCATTCTAAATTTTTTTTTAATGAATTTAGACTGATCTTGCCACATGACTGTAAATACCACTGATATACATAGACTACTCATCAAGTCTATAAGAAAAGTAGTATCATAATATGTCCAGGTATGAATTATTTACTGGTTGCCTCTGTGCACATGTGCCTATGCATATGTATATTTTTGTGCCCATAATTAGGAATTATGTTCTTTTTACTGTAAAACCTAATATGTTTTACTGAAGCTACTGATAAATCCTTATTCTTTGTCTTGACAAAATATAGGTGAATGTAACACAAACAGTAGTACTCACTGCAAGTCGGTGTCCTAGAGCGCCATCTGCTGGATACGTTTGGGGATTTAATGTTGGTAAATTGGAAAATCAGTACTTGGTAACACGGGTATACTTTATTTTTAATCGCCTGTGATGCATCATTTACAGGTCACAAATATCAAAGGGATGTAAAAGGAGTCACTTCCTTCCTTTGCCCCACCCTAATCTGGATTTAGAGCTTTATAATCAATGTTTCTTTAAAGACAAAGTAAACACAATATATGCCTTGTGAACAAATCATCCCAACTTGTGATACAATAAAATTATCATCTTGATTGCAGGTCATTAGTTAGCTGCAGTTGGAGAAAATTGAGTGCTATATTAAGTTTAGGTTCCTAATAAGTCTATAGATTCTGAATATGAAAACAATGCTTGAAACTTGCAGCCTTTTATCCCTGGGATATGACTCTTACTGTCTATCTGATTCTTTGTCAGGAACTTGAGTTCCTGTATGTACCTCATTCAGAGCTTTCCTTGTGGCCCAGCCTCTCCTTTGCAGGCTGGCACTAAAGTAAGACTACCCTCCATTTTTCAGTCTGAGAATTCATCAAGTTGTGTTTGAAGCAATATGTTGGCAGTGTTCAAGTTTAGGTGACATTAAAACTACGTCTATGAAATTCTCCAGAAGGTCCAGGATGTTTAGTGCTCCATGATGTAATGCAGGCCCTCAAGTTCCAGCAAAACAACGCTGTATTTACTGCTTGTAACTAATAGTAGATGTGGTAAAAGGAATTATATTCATATGGCAAATGAATACAACCTTAATGTGCACCATATGCAGAGTGGTGGGGTGATATGCCTATATATCACATTTACTTACCTTGTTTAGTTGCAGAGAAAAATGACTATACCATTCAGCCCTGTAGGCTATAGCCATATAAATATGAGAACAGAAGGATTGATGATTTATGCCCTCAAATTGAAACTGAGTATCTTCATATGTGGACATTAAATAGTGCCACACCAAAAATGTTGTTTGTCTAATACTGTGTTCTTGGATAGGAAATTTCAAACAATTGCTGGAATTAATCTAAGAAGTACAAATTCCCTCTAGTCAGGTAAGTATCACTATGTAGGCTCTCAGAGAACATACTGAATGTGTCTTTCATTTTACTGATACTAGATATACTCTGAATTTGCAAATTACTCATCCCCCCATTTTTTTATCCTACAAGTGGGGTTCTGCATTTAGAATAGCATATGGGTATGTGGGGTGGGGGTGCAGATACACAGAAACAGAAACAGTGAGAGAGAGAGAGATTGAAAAAAGACTACAAATTTAATTAGAACAACCTATAACAAGACACTAGACTGACTTTACCACCTCCCAAAAAATGCATTTAATTAGAGAAATTAAAACAGCTTTCTGCATACGTACCTCATATTGTACTTTAGATACTCATGAGCATTTATGAAAATTAAGTACTTATACAAGCTGCTTTTAATAGTTGAAGATGTGAGGCCCCTCTAATTTTCAGTAGGCACCTCAATCATCTGTCTTTGACAGAGGTACCTTAAAATTGTTAAGGAGGACATATTACTAAAAATTTTTTCAGCTAGGATAGATCAATCTTTAATTTTAATTGATATTCCTAAGAACTCATTATTGATATTCACACACTTAGTGTTTCATATTAACAATCCAGGCAAGGTCTCACTTCAATAGCTTTCTAGCTATCTTCATTGTATTTTTTTTTGAGGCAGAATTTTGTAATGTTTACACTACTAAATACCAGTATGCAGCTACAGGAATTATCAATGAACTAAAGCCAAAAACCAGCCCCTCATTGGGGAATCAGCAAATGAAAATCTCAAGAAAGTAGGGGAAAAGCAGTACATTAGTTAAGTGTGAATGTTCACATAATCAAGTAATATTTAGCCATTAACCTTTATGCTAGCACACACACACAGACACACACACACATACCACCTCCCATGTTCTATGTGTATTTAGCCCTAGAAAAAGATCTAGAATGATAGCCAATAGAATGTTGACCTTGGTTTTATATGTGTGTGTGTGTGTGTAGTGGAATTTGGATGCAATTTTTCATATTCTTCACAATTGACTAAGTTATGGGATACTTCATTATGAGCATGTGCTTGAAAATCAAAAACAAAGATTTTATTTGAAGTAAATAATTATTAAATATTAGGCCTAGGCTTCTATACAATAGTAGTTTTATCAGAATTTGTATGGAATGTCAGGGACGATTAGAAAATCTAAGAAAAGAAGGAACAGAAGAAATCAATACATATTTCCTCAAAATTAAGATATTTTTCTCCTTTACAAGAAACAAATACTTTGAACCATTTCTACTTGGCATCTATATAGATAGGATCAGATTATATACTGTTACTGAAAGGGGAGTGTCTGTAACAGAGGGTGGAGAAACGGGCGTTGTCCCGCTCCCACCACCTCCGCTGCTACTGCTCGTCCGACCTGCTGGACACCGCCGCCCTGAGCTCTTCATGTGGCAGTCCTGTGGGGCAGCCGTTGTTGTTATCCCTGTTTTATAGCGAGGCACAGAGGGATGATAAATATGCCCTGACGCTCCCAGATCTTACTAGAATTATGAGAACATACCCGAGGGAGGTCACAAAGCTAGCCTGGATTCAGACTCGGGCATTCTAGGTCAGAGTCACGATTCTTCACCACTAAGCTCTACCGCACTTTTAATTTGATTTAACTCCACCAACTGTAGAAAACTTGATGTATCCTGTTGATAAAGCACTTACTCATAGTATTTTAAAGGGCGATATGATTTTGTTATGCTGAGTTCTTATAACATTGTCATGATAGGATCTTGTGTTTCTAAAACATTGTACATGACAGACAGATGTATGCTAGAGGAGGAAGAGAAAGGTTAAATCAAGAACTTGTAATTGGTTTTGAAGCAACATTATCTTGTCTTACATTAATAATTCTATTATTAATTCTATTCCTCTACAAGAGGAAACTATCAAATTTACTACCTTACAGCTCCTCAGTGCAGCTATACCTTGTTTCCTGCAGGCCAGAAGTCAAACCAAATTAACATTTTTCACCAAAGAGACTGTGATAAAAGAATGGATTGATAGAGATAGAATGACTAGAACAAATTTCAAATATTCTTTTTCATAATTAAAATGTATTGGTATAATTCCCACTGAAAAATTAGGAAGTTAATGGGAAAGGTTTGAAAAACATTTAACAGCTAACCTCATTTCCGATTCGGAGCAGCCATTTCCTTTCTTGATTTACCATTATGGTGAACCACATGAGAAGGCTTAATAGTCAAGCTTCAAGCTTCACATGAATGTTTTGTAGTAGTTACATTGTGATTAAAAATGAAACGAAAGATATTCAAATTAGAAACATCTATTGTTATGAAATAACTGGCATATAACATAGAATACTTAGGTTTTTTTCATCTAGATACATTTAATAACTTAGGTTTTTAAATATATCTTTCAGAGAGTACTCTATTGATACAATTTTATATTTAACAAAACCCAGACTTCCTATTTTGTTTATTTTTACAAGAGGTCAGATAGCAGGGGAAGGAGGCAGAACATGCACATATATGGAAGAACAAACATAATCAAATTTTTTTATTTACTAATGTGGAAAATTACATCTGTTGTTTTTATTTCAGGATTCTATTGGTTTGATATTAAATATTTTATATAAAAATAGTTTGGATTTCAGCACAGCTTTCTAAAGAACCTTTCCAGTTATATATATATATTTATATATATATATATATCAGGGTTATAATAAGATTGACAAAACCCTGATCCAGTGACCATTTAAAGTCAAGTCATTTAAAAATACAAGGCCATAGTTTTTTCCTTTCCTTGTTTCTACAGTGCATTAGTTGTATGTCTAGCCAGTGGTGTTAAGTGAATGGAGTGAAGGAATGAATGAGTAAACAATGGGAAATGTTAACTTCCAGGCCCAGACTCATCTGAACTAAATATTAATAGGAAGAACCAATTTTACCTCTGCAAAACTAAGACTAGGGAAATGTTGAAGCACACTTCATTCATTACAGATGGTGTACAAAAATAGTGACTGGATGAATAGGGTTCTCTCTCTGCTAATAACAACATATTTAAACTGTTAATGAGAACTCTGCTGTGCGTTTTAAAGTCATTTAAGCTTCATAAGACTGAAGAGATGACGCCAAAAACATCAAGATCTTTGTTCGTTTTTTTAAGTGTAACTCAAGATACGCCAGAAATACATGCCAGGTCTTTTTTTTTTTTTTTAACCTGGATTATTAATCCCTTTTGCCTTTATGGAGACAGATCTTTTTAAATACTTTCCTTGTTGGATATTTATGAACAGGATACTAGAGAAATTAGTTTCCTCTTTTTTCAGATGTTAAGTGGTTCAGAGTCCATTTGATGAGGAAATATACTTAATGTTATGAGGACACCTAAGTAACACATTTAATAAAAACATTTGTTACTCTTCCCAGTGGTGTAAGACATTTCACCTGATCTTTTAAACATGGGCTCACTGTAAATGCTCAGTGGATCTTTTGCTTGTGTAGCTTAACTGCATGCTGGGCTGTTGTCGTGGTGTCTGTGAGGTGGGCGACGTTAGGGCTGTGTTCTGAGAAGAGCACAGCCGCAAACACTGCGGTGCCCTGGTGTCCTTAGAGGGATTCGCACTGTCCTTCCTCTGACTCCTCCTCTGACTCCTCCCTCCTCTGAGAACATCCCTGTAGATTCACGGCGTGTCCTTTCAGCCTTTGCTGAGGGCCGGTACCAGGAGCCATAAACCTGTTCTCAGGACAGAGGCTCTCGTCCCTTTGAAGCAGTTGCTCAGGCTTTTCAAAGCAGTTCAAGAAGTCTGTGCTTTTTTAAAATTTTTCTTTAAGGAGAGTTTACAGTGTAGCCCCTCAAAGGAGTAGCGAGATAAATTTTTCTTTCAGCGTTATTGAAAGCCATGATGATTTTTCACGCAGTAAGACTTTCAGAGGTTCCTAAGGGAGTCCCTTCTGCCCTGTGACCTAGCTTTTGGTAGATTCTACTATCTCAGCAGAAGTCAAAGCTTTTTTTGTATCTGTTGACTACTGCAAATTTTTATCAAACGATTAACCTAATATTTTGGGGGTGGCTTTTTATCCTTGCCCTTCATTTGGGTTAGAGACTTCAGAGAGAGACAGTGATAGCTTTGGGGTATTTGAAAAAGTAGTATGTAGCCAGTATTGTCTTCTTTGAGCTGATTTTCCTCCTAGGTATAGCCCTGTGGACTGAAAAGAATCTGAGAGTACAGATGTTGGTGAGTGCTGCAATGAGGATGAGTTATAGGGTTCCTAGATTGTACTTCCAGCGCCAGATAGAAATACATACGGATTAAGTACGACTTCTGCCCTTTTTTGAGAGACCTTAATGCTTAGGCTGCCTGTGAGCCAGGAGATGTGTAATGGTGCAGCCGCAGCGAGATACATAGGTTCTGTTGGCCACACAAAAAGCCTGTGTGCCTTTACCTTCTGCCAGTGGTAATTCCATTCTAAGTGGTTCCCCAAATATCTCTTGAACCTGAACATTTTGGACCTGTCAGATTCTCATATAATCCTGTTTCCTGTAGTCAAATTTTAATATCTAAAGCATTTGGTTTATCGGAACTAATGAAGTTCCAACAAGTATTTATTCTAAGCAAGTTTTTGGTTAAGAAGGTAATTTAAAGATTGTTTGATCTGCACAGCAGAGGAAATGATACCCAGTTCAGTCTTTAAACAAGACCAGAAATACCTTTCTAAGACAAAATCTCTCCCTTCATGTTGCTGTGTGTGGACTTTCAGAGACCATTAATGTGTATTTTCTAGAGAGGGGGGAACTGAAGCTGCATGATCTTTACTAGGAAGCCAGGGAGTGCTTGTGAGAAGACCCCAGTGATCATAAGTTTACCCCAATGCTTTTAATTTGTTGTTTTTCTTTCCCTCCCCTGCCCCTTCTCCCCTATGTTTCCTGAGCTGTCTAACCTGCTTCCTGGGTTTGGGAACATTTTGCCAAACTTTGAAGCCAGAGTTCTAGCATTGAACAGTTCTTTATTGGAAGGCCCTAGGAAAAGAAAAATCCCTTTTCAGTTTTGAAATCACACAGTATGTGTGAGTCTGATTTGTGGAGAGAAGATGTTGGTGTATAGTGCATGTATAATACAAGTACTTAGGCTTATTTAAAAAGTCTTAATTATGAGTTTGCAAAAAAGAATGCTTATATCTTAGCCCACTCTATGGGCCTAATCATGAGGCTTCCTAAGTTCTACCTTTATAGTCATAGACTATTCTCTATGTAAAATAATTGTATAGGGTAATTAGAAGAGTATTTCAGCTCTTTTGCATGAAACAAAAATAGTTGACTGTAATCTTCTCACTTCCTCCCCATGGCCCTGAGAAAATACTCTTAGGTCTAGGAAGCAAGAGGCTGGTGCTGACATGTCTCCGTGAACGTCCTCTGGGCTGCCACCACGCAGCTGCCCTTTGTTTACTTTGGCTACACTCAGGCTGCTTTCAGTTGCCACCAGTTGTCCTTCAAATCTTCACTTTCCACTGCAGAATTCCAAGACAATTCAAGTTAAAACACAAGTCTTATCACCATAAAATAACTTACGAAGACCAAAAATGTGGAGTCGTGTTGAAAATGCATTCCTTAGATCTTAATGATTTTATTTTTTGATTATTAAGACATTGCAATCCACATAACTGGGCACCAATTTGAAAAGTACTGTTGCACAACATTTTGGATTGTAGGGCATCTTAGGGAAAGGGGGGTATGTTGTGAATGAGAGCTGAAGCTTTGGGACATTTTAAAACTTAACACATTCATTTCTAATTTTTTTGGGAAGGCTTATCGCTTATAGAAAGTTAGGTATAGATCAGCTTATGTTATTTGCTTCTTTAAAAATTTCCCCAGGTTTTGTACTATTCTTTTAACGATTTATTTATCTATGCATACAAGAACTGGGGTACAAGCCAGTGGTGCAGGGGGTGAGAGGATGCACTAGAGACAGAGCGGGGAACAGAACGGGCAGACTGAATGAAGTACACCGCTGAGAGGAGCAGCAGGCGAGACAGGAGAGGTCTGCTGCGCCATGTGGGTCACCCCATGCTACTGTGGCTGTGGATGTTTCACAGTATGGTGTTTAACCCCTTGTGCCACCGGGAAGGCCCCAAGTTTTATACTTAAAAACTTAAAATAGTTGCTCTTGTGATAAAATCTTTCTGGCTTAGAAAATGTCAACTTTGTAATTAAGGTGCGTTCCCTTCCTAAAGTTTTTAAACTTGGAATCAAGGGAACCCAAGCCCGTACTTCCATTTATCCCCTCGCTTTGTGATGTCATTCGAGTCGCCCTTTGTCACTAAGCACGTAGCCAGGTCCAGGTCTGGCTGTGTGCAGCCCAGCCAGTGTGGCACACAGTTTGAGATGGTGCCCCTTTGCCGTTAGTCTCTTTTGGGAGTACCCACCTTCACCAGTGCCCCTGTGAGGGGGACACACGCTTCTGTGGCACGCCTTCCAGTAAAGGCGTTGGAGTGACTCAGACAGGCCACAGAGTGCAGTTGCAGGCTCCCGGCGAACAGGGACAGACGCAGGCGCTAAACCTCTGTCTGCCTGTGGGGGCCCCTTTCCACCTTCATTTTTGTTGTTTTTGTTTGTTGTTTTGGTCATGGGTCTCTGTGCTTTCAGTAAAACCTATCTCCAATTCCTCCTCTTTTATTTCCCACAGAAGAACATAGGCACATATAGATATTTTGCATGAAATGTTAGAGAACTCATTGACCCATCATAAAAACAACTGCTGTGGAAGCTGGTACGATTTTCTTGACAGCCAGCACTTGTCTTACCAGGGCAGAGTTCCGCTGGACTTGCCCTGACCTACCAGCTCTCTCCTCAGTACCGGCCATTCCAAGGCTGGCCAAGGGCCTGGTGTAGGAAAGGCAACTCATCTCGTGGTGGTGACCTACTTTCTGGGTACATTTGCCCATTTATGAATACTCAGTATCATTTATCATTAAAACCAATACAAAGCAAGATGGTAACAGAAAACTGCTTTCTAGTCTCATTTAAAAAGGTGTTTTGTGGTTTTTTTGGTGACTTTTCCCCTAAAGATTGTAAAAGTGAAAGATTTTTTTTAGTCTTAGCATAGTATTCTTCAGGCTAAATATAGAATTTTTTAAGTCCTTGTGGCCTGGCAAAAACCAAATCCATTGTTTTTTGCTTCTCTGTTCTAGGGCCAGCCACAGTATAGGGTCCATACGAGCCAACCATTTTCTTTTTAGTTTGAGACTAAAATGCAGAATGACGCCTCCCTGTGAAAATGTTCTGAAGCTGCTCCCGTTGTTTGACAGTCCTTCACTATCCCCTCTTCTTCACCTCCTCCCCTAATTTTCAGTTATTATCAGAATTGTAGGCAAGAACTTCCGCCTTTATTCTTTGAATGGACTGTAGAGAAATAGACTCTGTGAAATTGATCTTATATGAAAACATAGAAGCTTACTAAAGATAGCAGGTGTGGGGGGTGGCCTGGAGGCTGGATCCCATTTGACTGTCTTTACTGGACAGGGGTCTCCTATCCTCTGGGCCAGCAGGGCAGGGGCAGGGGGGGCAGCTCTGCCTTTCTCTGACATAGGGATTGAGCCAAGGTTCCTGTTGTTGGGCTCACCCGTAAGCCATCTAATCAGGGGACTGTGTTTATTTGAAAAGTATCTGAGGAATTTTATCATGCAGCTTTTGGTCTCCTTTTACTCTGAGTTTTCAGCTACAGCTGTTTGATCATCATGTAAGGATTAGAAAGTTGGTAACAGTTGGTCCTGGAGTTGCAGCATATCTCTTGGATCTAGTTCCATAAGCGACTTTTTGAGCACATTTCCAAACGGTGAGTTAAAGGTCTAGGCGTCATGGGAATTAGGACCACTGCTACTTGGTTTGAGTAGAGGGAGGTAATGCCTGCAAACATTTGATTTCTTCTCTTCGTCTGCTTTTTCCAAAGGTGAGACCACCACTCCCCGGGCCGTTTTGACAGGACACGACTATGAGATCACATGTGCTGCCGTCTGTGCTGAGCTTGGCCTGGTGCTGAGTGGCTCTAGAGGTCAGTCCCGGCCCCTTCGTAAAGCAGACATGTCCCTCTGCATAGTCTGGGAATGAGTTGACAGGTGTGAGGCGGCATCTTTTCATCTAAAGCCGCACTGCCGTGGAGCCCAGTGGCGACCAGAGAGAGCCGTTTAACTGAAAGGACAGAAAAGTCTGGTTCCCTGCTGGCGGCTGTGTTGGGCAGCCCAGTCGTCGAGTGTTGCCATCAAGGGGGACGTTCTGTTTCACAACATTGCTCTAAAGAGTGAGGCAGGAATAAGGAACAGCTTCGTCATTTGTTTCTTTTCCTGGGTTCTGACTGGGCTGAGCTCTGTCTCATACCTAATGGAAACCTCTGATCCATCTTAACTTCCACATCTCAGAAGCAGGCATTGAGAATAGACTGGAGAGACAGTTAAGCTGCATTGCCTGGAGGCTTGCCCTAGTCGCATCATAATCTGTTTTGGGCAAAGATATTAAGCAAGGATCCCAAAAGCACCCACAACAGAGAAGAATCTGACCGAGAACAGAGAGCTGTTTCCAGTTCCTTTCTTATTCCAGCATGGTCTGCCTCTCTGACTCTGTGCCTTGTGCTGTGGTCTGAACACACAGAAAAGTACTAGAAGCCCCCATCTTTCAGGCTTACCTAGTGGGGAAGCATAAACTATCTCTGTTGAACTGTAATACTTAGTCTAGCTAACAAGACATTAAATATTCAGAGGATCATGTTTAAAAATTTAGTTGGTCAAAACAATGAAATAATAATGACAGCAAGAATTCTATAACTACTGTCTTTTCCCCCTTCTTATACCCAGTAATGTTTTCAGATATCCTCAGCTAATGTGAGTTTTTGGACTACACGTCATTCAAAGTAGACGTGTAACATGAACCTGCCACCTTAAGGCTGTTCTTGCTTCACATGGGGAACAGTCTGCTCCCTGTGCAGAACCGAGTAACAGATGCACGTTGTCCACTCACAGGCCCTACAAGCAGTGATGTGGTTGGTCAGTCACAACGCACAGTGGTTCACACAGTGGTATATAGGTGGAAGAGCTGGCTGTGTGTTGACGAAGCTTCAGCGGGGTGGGGAAGGGCTGGTGCCTCACAGTCATAACTGAAATGCAGACATGCTGGAGCCGTGCAAGGCAAAGACTGACTGACTGTCTGTGCCTAGCTTGAGAAAGCTAAAGATTTATATACGCTCAGTGATCCAGAAAAAGCTGAGAGCCTTATTTTCCAAAGGGCATGTTTATAGTTGTCCTGTGTGGGAACACAGATGAGTCCAGGTAGCCACGAGTAACTTGACTGAGAGAGCAGCAGGGTGCACACCCAGTTCCCCTCTTGTCCACCTCAGACCCCTCGAGACTGATCACACAGCCATCTTTGCACAACTGTTTCTCAGCTTGGCACACAGAAGATAGAATAAGTGGAAGATTCTGCTCTCCATGAACTACTCGAGAGTTCTCTCATCCTCCCCAAGCACCCCAGCCTGTGGCCAGTCAGCCTGCAGAGTAGGGCCTGCTCGGAGCGCTGAATGCTGCTGCTTACTTGACAAGGAGGAACAAGAACTTATTATGGGGCAGGGACCACCAGAACTGCCCTTCCCTGTAAAGGTGTGGGCAGTGGGAGGGGGAAAGTCGGAGGCCTTGAGAAACTGCCCACTTGCTGCTTTCTGACCCCCTGTGGAATCTGGGGAGTCCTGTGTGCCCATGTTTGATTATGTCCCAACCTTGGTGGAAACTCTTTAGGATTTAAAATTTCCTCTTTTGTTGATTCCTCACATTTTTATCGCTTCTTGGCATATGTATTTCATAAATTCTGTCTCTTGAGGTGAAATCAATGACTCAGCATCTTCCTCTCCCAAGTGGAAGGTGAGATCTGGTCGGCATGCTGAGGAGATTTTGTGAAATAACAGAATCAGCTTCTTAACGCTTTCTCCAACTGTAGTGTGGTTTTATAATCCTCTTTGATCTATGCTCAAGCTTCAGATCACATCTATCTGTTCTTACTAAAAAGGAACTTTGTTCTTTGTTTTTCCTCCTTGCCAGAAGGACCATGTCTCATACATTCCATGAATGGAGACTTACTGAGGACTCTGGAGGGTCCTGAAAATTGCCTGAAACCAAAACTCATTCAGGCTTCAAGAGAGGGCCACTGTGTCATATTCTATGAGAACGGCTGCTTCTGTACATTCAGTGTGAATGGCAAACTCCAGGCCGCAGTGGAGACAGATGACAACATCAGGGTGAGTGCATTGCCACCTCCTCGGACGCTCACCTTACCTCAGTGATGTGGTTGGTTAGCAGTCACAATGCGCAGCAGTTCACACAGTGGTTCGTAGGTGGAAGAGCTGGCCGTGTGTTGACGAAGCTTCAGCTGGGGTGAGGAAGGGCTGGTGCCTCAGAGTCATAATGGAAATGCAGGCATGCTGGAGTGTGGCCAGGAAGAAGGAGAGCCCCCCCCCTCCCCGAAGGAAACCTGTTTTTGAGTTGCTGAGGGCCTTCTGCCCACCCCAAAAGAAAATCGTCAGGCAGCACAAGGACAAGGTGCAGGCACTGCCTAGACCCCAGACTGTCCTGCGGAGCTGCCTGTGCTCAGCCGGGTGCTCTGTGCCAGAGACCAAGCAAAGGCCAGGATGGCCCTCAGCAGAAGGCGTTTCCTTCAGACCTGTGGAGGCATCCTGGGTGGTTTGCAGTGGCCTTGCATGGGGTCTTGTTTTTTATTTAGGAAAGTTATCTGTTTGTTGCTCCCCGAGTGTCAGAACTACAGCAGTGTGCTAGAGTAGGGCTAAAATCGCTCCTCTTACATTCAGACAGGATGATGGTGACAGTGGGGAGCACGACCGATTAGAATTAACCTCAGTTCAGGCTTCTCTAAGGATAACACGGCCAGACCAAAACCTGCCAAGTTCAGGGGGTTGGGCTTCAAGTTTAATGTGAATCAAGCAAATCTTTTTTTCCCATTTGGTAACAAGCAGGAACCTGCATTATTTTCAGGACAGGGCTCCTTAGAGGTTGAAGAAAAGAGAAAGGGTTGCTCTTTGGAGAGGCTGTGTTTTCCAGGGTCCTCCTTGTCATACCTCCACACTTGTTGGGGCAGGTTACACCAGGGAAAATAAAGCCGTGGTGCTGCTGTGGCCTGCGGGACGTGCCTGGAGCATATGTGAGCAGCAGCAGCTCCCAGGTGCCACTCCAGGGAGGGGCGAGCGTCAGGCTAGCCCTGGAGATCCTGTGGTTGCAGCTGACCTGGGGCGGCTCAGGGACAGAAACTCCCCGGGCTTCCTGGATCTAGTTTGACAACAACCCTTCGCTCAAGAAAATATTAGAGTCAGGAAGTACTAGAGGGAGTGAAACCCTAAATAGAGGTTACATTGGTCACATTAGGGGCACGTGTTGCTCCTGTAGCCCGGGATCCATCTCTTAATTCAGGAAGCGCTCTCCTTCTGAGCTTTTCTCCGTTGCATTTTGACTGCCTCCGCTGAGAGGTATCCGCACAGACACTCGGTTTTTATTTTCCCTTCCTTCCCATACTTCACTTGCAGCAAGTGCACATCAGAGGTTTGCCTTTCCTTCTGTCTTTACAATAATAATTTTGATAATCTGTCACTTTGAGTTGCAATTATATTGTCAGTTACACTAGTAAATCTGTAAAATAATTTGAAATTCTTTGCTGGCTAAAACAATTTCTGTGGCATTTCAGTTATCACCAGAGGCTCTGAGCTGCTGCTGGCAGCGGCGGCAGGGAAGCCTCTCAGGCCTCACATGAGCGGGTTTTCCTTGCTGCCCCATGGCCATTGTTTTTTCCTCTGTAATATTTCCCACTGGATTAGAGGCTTAAGCAATCCATTGCCTTTTCCCCAGCACTTCTGCACTTTATCACACTAACTTACAAGTGGCAACTGTGTGATTAAAGCGAGCTGGTAAACAGCACTGCCTGCCGGCAGTCCAGACTGCCTCTGGCAGCTCCCTGCTCTGGGAGGAGGTGGGAGGGAAGCAGGGTAGGACCATCAAAGCAGAACTCTGCAGCTCCGCCCTGCAGCTGAGCCTGGTGAGGAAAGGAGACCCAGGGAACAAGTTAGCCACAGGCACAGACCAGAGATAAAGCCGTTTTTCACACCAGGAACCCTGTAGCCTCACGGCCTGGGCAGCCTCTGTTCACTGAGGCTTCCCACCTGGTTTTATTTAGGTGCCAGATTGTTCAGTGCGTTTTGGTTAACATGTCGTAGCCCGTCACCAAGGCGGTGGCTCCATAGCTTAATGAGTAACTTAAATGTAAGCAGGCAGCCTGTAGGACGCAGCAGTTATTTTATCCACCACTGCACCCAGAGGAATCCATTTCTTTTCTTCTCCTGAGGAAGCTGTGTTGAGAACGTGCCCGTCCCAGCACACTGGCCGCTGTCACCGCCTCAGCCCGTGTGGCCATGGCCTTGCCCACGGCACTCTTCGGCTGAGGCCACTAGCACATCCTGGGGCGCTCTTCAGAGCTCTAGTCTCACCGTCTGGAGACTGCAGAGGCATAGAATTAAGGACCCTGGGAACACAGGCCAGGGTGGTGGGTGGCGTGCTGTTCAGGAAGCCAAGGGAGTTTGACAGTTGCTTACGAATACAGCAAAACAGAATGTTTTTTGCACTTTGACAGGTACTTCACTAATGAAAATGTTTTGAATGCTGATAAATATGTACTCAGGTTTTATTTGATTCTACACGAAACTAGAATTCAAGAGTCTTTACTAGAACAAAGAGTTAAAGATTAATGGGTTTAATTTGTTTTAATATAGCACTTATCCAGTAAAAAGCCTCAAGTATAAAACTCAAGTGAACCACAGCCATAAGGTTAATGGACTTTCATCAGCTGGATTTTATAAGTATAGCAAATAATTACTTGTCCTAGTCTTCATTGCCATTCCCGATACTCCCTAGGGATTGCTATTTGTGAAATGGGGGAGAGGGAGGATAATTGATTTTTATTTCTCTTGAAAATCTTATTTGTATGTGGTCAAGAGTCAGAGAATAGACAGGGTTTTCATTTCTTGGATGTACTTTTGTGTTCTTGAGAATGAGCTGTATTTACAAAACCACTAACAGTTGGCATTTACGTGAATGGCAATGAAATCTTTATTTTTCTATGATTAAAATGATGTCATAGGGTAGAGACTGAAGGTGAATGTATTAAAACGAGTGCAGAGCAAAGTAGAACGCTGTAAGACATTAGCTGGTGTTCTCTCTGGCTTGCTGGCACAGTCTCATCCCCACACCCACCGTCCCCGAGGGGCTGGCCACAGGCACTGCCAACTGTCGAGTGCTAGTGTCCATAGGAAAGGAGACGTGCAGGTAGGAAAAGGCTGGGCGGGCAGGGGTGACCTGCAGGTTAGCTCTTGCAGTAGGGCGGGCGGGGCCTTTCCTATCAGGAGCTGCCCACCTCTTTGTAAAGGGACAAACAATACGTATTTTAGGCTTTCCAGGAGCTGTATACTTCTGCAGTTACTCGGGTGGCTCTGTTCCAATAACCCTTATTCATGGGCACTGAAATTTGAAATTCAGGTGATTTTCAGTGTGACAGGAAATAAAACTCTTGTTTTTTTTTTCAGTCATTAAAAAATATAGTCACATGAAATAGGTGGTGGTCTGCATTTGGCCTGCTTTCACAGGCGCAAAGAGCACAGTTGTTGGCTCTGCACTTTCTGATGCAGTCCCGGGGGAAGAAGGAAGTGCCTGACTTGGGACTGGATCGACCTTGGAAGTCATGGTTCTCTTCCAAGTCATACTCCCACCGCTGTACAAATCCAGCGAGCCTAGGGGGAGCGCCAAAGCCACTGGGCTCCTGGGGGCTAGCACCTCAAAGGTAGCAGGGTTAACTGGGGATATGGGCACTGCCTGCCCAGCCTTGGTTCAAAATGGGCTTAGCCTGGCCACGGTGCAACTAAAAGGATGCCACAGGCTCCTGATGTCAGAGCTGGCCTGGTCCACAGCAGGCACCACCGGATGGGCATCCGAAGAACCGAATGTTTGCCCCTCATCCTGTAAGAGCAAAAGTTTAAAAAGCAAAAAACTCCAATATTGCCCAAATTTGTCCATTTGATTTTTGGCAAGTGACATGTCTTCAGCTCCTGCAGTGCCATGCACATGCTCTCCCCCTGCACGGCAGGAGATAACCAAATACAGAAACTGGTGTGAGGGTGGGGGGCAGATGGACTGACTTCTCCTAGAGTTGCTGCCCTGCTGACTGTCGCCCTGTCTCGCAGGCCATCCAGCTGAGCCGAGACGGGCAGTACCTGCTCACCGGGGGGGACCACGGGGTGGTCGTGGTCTGGCAAGTGTCTGACCTCAAGCAGCTCTTCGCCTACCCGGGCTGCGACGCTGGCATCCGGGCCATGGCCCTGTCTTACGACCAGAGGTAAGGCTGGAGTCCAGCTTGCGAGTGGTGGGATTAAGGACTGCACGGGGGATTTATTTAAATGGACTGATGGATTGTGGGGATTGTGGAGCTGATGGGTTGTGGGTTATCTTGCAATCAGAAAAGCCAGCGAATATTGGGGTTTCCAACATGCTTTTTAAGAAGTATGGATTTCTTTTGGTGATATTGCCGCTCTTAGATGGAGACTGAATTCTCTAGTAAGAAGTAGGATTTTAGTAACAATCACTCTAATTACACTGCCATAAAAGTATTATCTTAAATCATTTTTTCTAAGAGCCATAAACATTTAATGTAAAATGTCTTTGTCTCTCTGTTCAGTAGGATTCCATTGAGAGATTTGGCTTATTTCTTACCAAGTGGTAAATTTGGGGGAGATCCTCTATCTGTCATGTAATACACTCTTAATAATATATACACACTCATGGTAGTGCCTGTTTTTTGTTTTATTGTGGTAACATATACATGAGATTTACCATTGAAATCATTTCTTGGCACACAGTTCAGTAGCGTTAGGCGTACTCACATGGCTGTGCAACCACCATCACCCTACACAGAAGCTGTTCTCGTCCTCAGTGTTGTCTCTGAATTTTCCTATTTTAGGTACATGTTGAAAGTGGAATCATGCAATATTTGTCCTTTTAGGGTCTGATTTATTGCACGTAACACATGGTGATGTTTCCAAGGTTCATTCATGTTTCACGGTATCAAAATCTGCACGTTCAGTCCCCAGCGCTTAGCACCCCAGGCAGCTGAGGGTCCCCCAAGCTCCACCACAGAGCCAGGACCTGGAGCTTGGCGTGTCTACACGCTGACGTTTGTACGACAGAACTGTGACATCTCTCAAAATACACCCCCCTCACTGAGAGGCACTGTGGTGTGCACCATACCTGTTTGTGTATCGACGCACGTTAGTATACAAATACCTGTACAAAGCCCTGTTTTCACTTCTTTTGGGAATATAACCAGGTGTAGAATTGCTGGGTTATATACCAAACTCTTTTCATAGTGTCTGAAACCTTTTTCTGTTGCCACTAGCAATGCACAAGGTTTCCAGTTTCTCAGCGTCCTTACCCACATGGGATAGATGCTGAAGTTTGTTTTTTTTTTAATACTCATCCCAGTGGCTATGGAGTGATGCTGGTTGGGATCCTCCTGCTGGCTAGTGGTGATCTCTTTCATTCTCTTAATTGTAATGAGTTCTAATACTGAATAGAAGTGGGGAAGCAGGTGGACTCGTCTCATTTTGCTCCTGATCACATTTAGGTACTTTCTCTTCCTAGTTGGAGTGTTTTGTCATGAAAGGATGATGAATTCTGCTAGATGCCTTTTTTGCCCCAGTTGGGGTGATCTCGTGAAATTTTTACTGTTGGTTCTATTAAGTTTTTATTACAGCATATAAAAATGTACTTGTATTACTTGATCATGGTGCATAATATAGTTTATACTGAAGAATTTGACTTGCTAGTATTGGTTAAAGAATTTTGCATTAGTGAGGGATATTGGTCTGCACATTTTTCTTGTAATGCATTTGACTTAAGTGCCCTCTCCTGTTCAACTTACAGGCAGACTGTATCAGTCCTTTTAAATGTTTGGGGGCACTCACCAGTGATGCCGACTGGTGCAGAGCTTTATATTGGGGATTTCTCGTTATAAGTCTTCAAATTTTCTCTGCTTCTTGATTCAGTTTTGGTATAGAGTAGCTCTAAGGTTTTCTCAGCATATATTCCTGGTATTATAAAATGTTAGTAGTTTGAGTCCTTTTTCAGTCATCTATCTAACGGCTTAATTTTGCTGATTTTCTCTTGTTCCATTAGGTGTAGAATTATGTTACTGAGATCTTTCTAATGTATGTGTTTAGAGGTATAAATTTTTCTCTTAGTACACCAGTAAGGTTTGTTATGTTTTCACTTTAATTTATCGCAGGCTGTTTTCTAATTTCCCATGGAATTTCTTATTTGACCCCTTGGTTATATTTGCACAAAAAATTTGTTTAGTGGTCTAACTTATAGTTTGTCCTGGAGAATGTTCCATGTGCACCTGAGGAAAATGTATATTAGGTTGTTGAGTGAGGGATATATACATACATTCATATACAAAAATTCACATGTCTGCATAGACAATCATATTTGCCCACACTATATCTGCATGTGCATATCCATAGTTTGTAAATATACAAGTTTATATGCATATTTTCATATTTTATACATATTAACCAAATACAATATATATTTCAGTCCAAAAAATAAATTAATGCCATTTGCAGCAACATGGATGGAGCTGGAAGGGATTATGCTCAGAGAAATAAGTCAAAAGGAAAATGAAAAATACCAGATGGTTTTACTTATAGGAGGAACCAAACAAGGGACCAGAAAAAAAACAAAATGAAAACAAACTAGCAGGCAAAAGATAAATCAGAGACATTCAGCAGGGGAGAGAACAGCACAATAGACTATGGTAACCATTGATGGGGTACTTGGTGGTGGGAAATCTGTAGGGTTTATGCCTGAGAGGAACAACAATGTGAAAAATACAATATATAAATAAAATTTGGACAAAAAAATATAGACATATAAGTACACACAAACGAATATATAAATGCATATATACATATTTACATGTGTATATTTTATGTGTGTAGTATGTGTATGTATATATCATGTAAGGAAAGAGTATATGACCAATACTAAAATCCAGTTGGCCTTAATAAGTAAATTTTAGCTTATAGAATATAGTATATTGTCTTATAGAAAATAGACTAAGAAATGTGTTGTAGACTACAAAAGTTATGTAATATGGAATATATATAATATGTAATACATGAGTTAGAGCTGGCATGCAAGATGTAATAGAGTATATACTATGTGATTTAGAAATATGCCATATACAATATGGTAGTACCTAGAACATATAAGATGGAAATTATAAGATGTAACATTCTGCATATTACATAATCAATATGGTGCATATGCTCTATATAGCATGGGGTGTCAATGCTCCAAGACTATATGCTACATATTATGTTTTATAAAGTATATTGCATGCTTACCATGCGATATTGTGTATCACAGGTGATATACTCAATATTGCATGGAGTGCTAATAAACTATTACATGGAGGCATGCAATATCCTGCCTATTATATATGCAA
The DNA here is from genome assembly GCA_019455555.1 of Galemys pyrenaicus. Lineage (NCBI taxonomy): Eukaryota > Metazoa > Chordata > Mammalia > Eulipotyphla > Talpidae > Galemys > Galemys pyrenaicus. Next base: position 409,956 of record JAGFMF010011634.1, read on the forward strand.
TATGGATATTACATGGCCCATAAAATATTGCATGGTAGGCATGGGGGCATCACAATTCCCATTCTATATGTCCTATATGTCACATATTGCATGGCAGGCCTTTGCTATTGCACATATTAAACATGTAATATACTTGATATTGCATCGGGTGTAATCACTGCACTTTATATGTTGCATGTCTAGGTGTGCAATATGAAGCCTACTGCATATGTAGTATACTTGATATGACATGATCCATTGAACTGTAACTAGGCATGCAACTATGTTCCAATAGTGCATATGCACTATGTTCCAATAGTGCATATGCACTATGTTCCAATAGTGCATATGCACTATGTTCCAATAGTGCATATGCACT